>JAVCKT010097595.1:0-11542 GCA_032273925.1 Rhynchotus rufescens
GCCTTCTTGGCCACCAGGGCACACTGCTGCCTCATGGTCATCTTGTCATCCACCATGACGCCGAGGTCCCTCTCTGTAGGGCTGCTCTCCAGCAGGTCTGCCTCTAATCTGTACTGGTGTCCGGGGTTATTCCTCCCCAAGTGCAGGGCCCTGCACTTGCCCTTGTTGAAGTTCATGTGGTTTCTCACTGCCCACTCGTCCAGTCTGCCCAGGTCCCTCTGGATGGCAGCACAGCCCCAAAACAAATATATTACCTATATCTGTGTGTCAGGATCTATTCTTATCCCATCATGCTATCAACAACCATCTGTGTATGTCTAATAAGCAAAATATTTAACAAGTTCGGTCTCTTCAGATTGGCTTCAATTTCATAACTAAATTTTGTAATAAAAGATAACATAAAGGGTACTACCAGAGTGACAGTCTTTAAAAAGCGTCATCATGTCTTCATCTTTGAAACTGTAAGCCACAAACGAACATAAATCCAATATATATTGAAATGACCAGAGGAAAATAAATACCGAAATCAGTGTTATCATTTTGAAACTTTAAGAATTTAACTTTAACTCCAGAGTTGGCAGAGTTAAAATTCAGTGCTTTGCCATTTGATTTACAGCCCAGTATCAGGATTACTTCGTGATCAGAAATTGAATAGATCATCTACACTGTATAATTACACACTAAATTGGAAAGTTTCTTAAAGTAATGAAAACTAAATAAAACACAAGAAAAGCTGAAATACGCTTCTTTTTGCCCTATAGAACAAACTCTAAAATTTTGCTCTCCATTTTACAGTTCCATGAAAGGAAAGCATCTTAAAAATTCAAGGATAGAGAGGCATGCACTTAACTACATGAATCACATTCATTTTGTCTCCAAATACCTTGCTCCCCACTTTCAAACGTACAAAACTCAAAGCGTTCTCCAGAGTTTCAAAACCTGAATCTGATAATGCCCAGTTCTGAGCTGGAAATTTTGTATCCTCCCTTTTCTTTTATTGTTCCACACTGCTGAAGCATGTCAGATGACCAGAGGGTTGTTTTTAAGTACCGGTAAAGCTACTGTCTTTTGAGAACAATGTAGGAAGTTTAAAGGTTAAAAAATATACACATTTTTGTTCTGAGCTGCTTGCAGTGTTTCTATCATTCAGGTAATATGAATATTTCTTGTGTGCTCCTGAGATGCCAGAACCTCTCATCTTTGCTTCTACAGTTTTTTTCAAAACAGTAATACTCAAATGATTTTTTTTCTGCACACTATGCCTGTAATTCTCACTCATAAGATCATGATAGCGAAACTAGAAAATGTGATCATTTTTTTCAGGAGAGCAGATTCTCCATTATCTTCCCCAAAGAAACCCAAAGATGACAATAGGTTTTCAGTCTGAACCTGGCCCTGCAGTGTTCAGCATCAGCAACAACACAAATTGTCTCTTTTCTGTTTCCCTAATCTAGAGTGAGATTCTTTCTATTTAGAAATTCCTGGTTAGAGACTGGCTAAATGAACAACTTGTGATTGATTTCCTGGATTTCTCCACTCCCCCACATCCAAATAGTGTCACCATATATAATTACCTTTTCCTCTCAAGAGAAACACTAAATATTAACTCTCTTTTTCTCCAAACCACTTAGGGGGAAAAAAAAGGTTTTCCATTTTTCCTTTTTTTTTTTTTTTTTAGGAATGCTTAGAGGAAAACATGTGAAACATTTTCACAAAACAGTCATTACAAGCAAACCAAATCACTCAGTATCAGTTATACGCAACATTAACTCTGTTTTAAATATTCATACAACTTGGCCGTCTGCTCTTGGCTCTCTTGTTTTTTGGGTTTTTTTTTGGGTTCAATTCACACACCATCTGATCCATGGAGAAAGTGAACCACCAAGGAGTGCCAGGACCTCCTGTGTAAAAGGTCAATTAGGAAATGCACAAATTGAGGCATTTTTCCCCTCAGGGTTCAGATGAAAGCAGAGTCCCAGTCCTCCTGCACAGACCTGCTCCATCCTCCCAAGATCGAGCTCTGTGTGAGATGCTTGGCTCAACTTTCCACAGGTCTAGTAATTTTGATGGCAATTGTTGGGAGTTTATTACTGTGGGGAATGCAGGCAACAAATGCTCATCTTTGTATGATTTAGAGCTCTAGACAACTGATCACAAGATCTCTGTGGTTGTTAAATCTCTACAGAGTGGAAGAACAGAAAAGGGAAGCATCTGCTTAGGTAGGAATCCGAGGGCTTTTGTTTTCTTTCTTTCTTGAAGTAAACTTGGGGTCATATGCAAATAATGATGTCTGTGTTTACAGGCTGAGATGTTTGACAGCCCCAAGATCAAAATACCTAGCGTCAGACTGGATCCTATCTTATTCCTTGGAAGAAGGACCACCAAGCCTCAAGTTCACCACTGATCATGTGTGTTCATGAGGCAGGGACAATGTACAGGCCAGCATTTATATTAGGAAAATGAGCAGAGGGAGGTCACAAGAACCTTTTTACTGGCACCAAACAAAGAGAGTGACCCTGGTTTAACATCTGCTTTCAAATTCCCTCAAAAGCAAAGCACAGAGCAATGCAATGGTTTCTAACTCATCAGAATCAGGAAAAAGGGGGAGAAGGGTAGCATAAAAAAAAAAAAGGCAAAACAAAAATGCCTTATTAAGTTAAAATCATTATTTCACACAGATCTCGCCAGGAGCCATCACTCACAGCCATGTTAATTCATATGGAAATGCATTAAATCCAGCATCTTTGCAGGTGAGAAGAGGCCATTAATCTGTCCTCATTATTAACACATTCATCATGTCTTGAAGCAGCACTGATCATAAAGCATTCAGGCAGTACAGCACTCACCACAAAGACTACATTACATGAAAATAATGGTGAACTTTAAATGTGTCAAACATGGATATTGCAGTTTTCCTCACAAGGACTTCTTCAGAGTGAAAAACTCACTTTCCCCCTGGAATGTTTAAGATTCAGACAGCTTCATTCTTTGCATTCATTCAGCTTTTCTGGTAGCAACACTCTTCCTCTGCTCTTTTACCTACTCACAGCAGCTATTAAACTGCACAAACTGCACAGAGGACTGCACTGTTTTCTATTCACATTAAAACAACATTTTATGGAAAAATAAAGACATGTAACAACAGCATACAAGTGAATGAAGAGGGACAAAAAGGTACCAGTGATTTGAACAGCACCAAAGAAATGTCTAAAGTATCAGCCAAGCTGATAAACAGTGGTAGAATTTAACATCTCTTGGTAACTAAGATCTTTCCATTTTGAAAGGAAAATTTTGCCATCATTAGCAAACATGCTCCGCAGAAAAAGACTGGCAAAATAATAAATCTAACAATGTGAGTAGACATGCATCTGCTTTCATGAAAGGTCAGACATAGCACTCATTTGAGCACCTAAATAAAGAATATATTTCACGTGTGTAGCAACCACTGGCCTCCCATTTTTGTCTAAGTTATTTATTTAGTAGCATCGCGGGGGAGAAGTAATATACAGAGAGGGGAGCAGAAAGGTCACAAACTAAAATCATCAGCCAGAAGAACACAGGTGAGAGGAAGCAAAATGAACTAAGTGCTGGAGAAGAAGATACTTACATTGTGGACAGCCAATACTTGTGCTTTTTTGTTTATTTCAGAGGATCTAGCACACTTGTGTCCCTTGACAAAAGCTTCTAGATCCCACCATAACAGCCAATGAACTGGAACGAAAGTTTGAGCTTGAAGGGAGAGCAAAGCAGAGCTATGTGGCAATAGCAGCCAATACTTGCACTATGTGTGCGCACGTGTGTGTGTGAACTCTTCTAGTACCAGGTTCTTTGTTGTTACTCCTATGATTACTGTAAAATATAGTCATTTCTCCAGCTCCCAAAGCTTTACAAACATCTATTCAAAAAGCAGCCAAAAGAGCCTTACAAAGGAGAGAGAAATTCTGCTGCTCCCCCAGATTTCCTCCTAAACACAGGACATATCTGAGGTATATACTACACTATTTCAACCACTTCAAAGCATGGGACAACTTGCTTAATTTTCCTGTCAGAAATAAACACTGTATTTAAAAGACATGTTGGAGTTATCTTGAATCTATCACAGACTCCTTCTGCTGTTTAGGCCAATGGGATTTTCTTCCAGGGATTTCTCCTGACAGAAACACATGTCACTCCAAAGAGAACAGTTCTCCTGTCAACTCTTGTAAAATACCGCTGTCACAGCTGGGTGGAGAGCACCACATGGGTTAGACTGTCTCACAGCATGTTTGTCATAGTTGCAAACATCACTGAAAGCAGAGAAAGGACAGAAAAGATAAGTTTGTTTCTTAACCCAAAGACCATGAAAGACCAATTCTCAAAATGCCAGTTGTTCTTGGTATTTGTGGTGCCTTCCACTTGCCCATACAGAAGGCAAGGGCAGATACACTCACTTTTAAGACAAGGGAGTAAGCAGGAGTGAAGTGGAGGTGAAGCGCACAGCTACAGCTACCTTAGAAAATCATTTGTCCTAATGCCCTAGTCATACACCTAGCAGCAATTTCCCTCGCTGCCCACTTGGTAAAAGGATGGCAGGAGAGGCTACTGAGTGTCTCTGCTGACAAAATAACCATACACATTTCTCCCACTGTGCCTGAGCACAGTTCTCTGAGGGGGAGAATTAATAAAATGTAAATAAAACTAAACCTGCAAGCAGAATTGCAAATTAGGAGGATGTTACTGGTTTGGCAATGGCACTGTGCAACCTAGCAGCCAGAGGTAATAATGCTGCTCACAGATTTGTGCACAGGTTTTCCAGCTTTCATGGGCAGCACATTGCCACCTAGCAGCAGCTTCGGCATGCAGCAGACTCTGAGCTATAGCCAAAATAATTCCACAGTTGCACTGAGGTGCAGAGGGAATGGCAGAAACAACACGCAAGGCCACATTCAGCCCACACAGCCTCCTATCTCCAAAACAACAAAATTGTATCTGAGGGCACAGGCTGCAACCTGAACAGGAAGATACCCACATTTTAGCAGCAAAACTCATTGGACACACAGCCTGCCACCAGAACAGCAAAAAAGCAGCTGTATTTTAACACCTTCCCATAATACCTGCAAGGAGTCCTGCCAGCAGGGCTGTTGATTAGCTGACCACACTGCAAGGAGCACATTAGCACCTGTCACTTGTCTAGAAACTCAAACCTACACAAACAACTTCTGCCAAATAGTGACTGCAGCAAGCTGCATACAGGATCTAGTTACAAGACAGTCCTCAGAAACAGCTAATTTAAAACTACCATGGACTACGTGATGAGAAAGTTTAACCTGCAGGAGATTTTATAATGTTTTTCATTATTTTTTACAGGGAAATAGGTAGTCTTTTCAGTATGCCAAGTGACCAAGGTCTACACGATTAAGCACTTAATGTGCGCAGTTTCCTAAGTCATGGCTGGAACGCTGCTAGCTGGTCAGAGAGATAAACATGGAACACAGGACTGCAAAAAGTCTGGAAATTTCCTCACGAAGGCTGTGTATCTCAAAGCATTTGAACAAAACACTCACAGGGTTATATTTTAAAGTTCTACATGCCTGAGCAGGAGAGTGCCTGTGCAGCTCCCCTGTCACTCCTGCCACTCTACTCACACACAGAGCCGTACACCGAACACAAAGCCAGGCTTGCTTTAAGCACTTCCTTTACTCCGGGCTGGACCCCAGTAAGAGCCAGCTGAGGTCAGCTGCGAGCAACTGCCTTGGCTCTAGTGCTCCTTCTCCATTCCTCTTTCCTGTCTCTGAATTATTGCCAACCTCCTCTTCTTACCAAATCATCAATCCTTCATTCCATTGCTCTGTGCTGTTCCGAGAAGCTGTCATCAGCCCCAGCCTTTCCCATTGCTCTCTAAGCTGAGAAACACTCACGTATCTTTTCAGGCTCCTCCAGCTGTGGGTAACAGACTGAAGAAGGATCCTGACAACACTCACATCAGGATTGTCATTCACTGAAATGAAGACATAAGTTCAGTGCATTATCTCAGCTAAATTGAACTCTTTGTGCTGAATGTGTAAGCCACAGTTGGAGCTCTTGAGCAAACTGTGAAGGCTCCTCAGTAAAACCATTCTGTAAGAAAAAAACAGCAAAAAAAGGTTGTAACAGAAGGAGGTTTACAGAGGAATGGGTGAGCAAAAGAGAAGCTCTTAGCACCATATTATTATGTGTCTAAAAATAAGAGCATTTCTATTTTAAAAGTCCAAGTAATAAATGACTTAAATGGTCTTTTTGTGGGAAAAAGGTGTTGGGGATTTCATTTCTAAGATTATCTGTTCATATAAATAAGGAAGACTAAAACAGTGGGATGCATTATACAAAAGGTTGGGTTAAACCAGAGCAATCCAATTCCCTGTCCCTAAGGATTTCACCCAGATTGCGGATCCCCGTAGGAGCTTCCAGTTCTAGTCCAGTAAGTTCCACATCATCCTCCCTCACAGAAGGCAGATAGATCCAAGTGCTCCCTAACTTGTGTCCACAGACAGGGACCTCTTCTGGCTTTGGCAGTGCCACTGCCAAACAGTGCCTTTCCCATCTTGCCCAACAGGAAGGCAGCAAGCCCACAGATACCAGCCTTATTTGATACCTGATTCTGCACCACCATCACCACTTAGCTCCAATTTTCAGATGACTAGACAATTCTTGGGTCAACAAGAAATGATACAGTTTCAGATTAAGATACACGATAACTTTAATTAACAAATAAAAAAAACTTCTTAATTTTCTCAGTTCTTCACGGTTCCTCACGAAAGGAACTGGTGGGAGTAAGGAAAGCACTCACAGTAAGACTCAGGTTTCATAATGGGATTCAAGTGAAACAAAGCACATCCTTCCACCATTTAGTCTCTGCGACTAACAAATTCTGAAACTCCTATTAAAGCAGCTAAGTCACACACCACTGCTCTTGCTGGTCTTCCTTAAGCAAAATCCTTTCCCAAATAACAGCCCTCACAGCTCCCACATGATCCAGAGGCTGTTTTCTGCTCAACTTAAATGGTACTACTGGCACTGCAAAAGCCCAGGCAGAGTGCTTCCCCTTCAGCCATCAGCCTGTGCCCTCATCGAGGTCAGCTTCGCTACTGAAATTAAAAAAAAAAAACACCACTTACTCACATTCCCCCATTCTTACACTGTTGACAGATGGGGTATCAGTGGCAGGCTGAGTTTCAGCTGGGCACAGCAATGACTTTGTCTCTTGCACAGGCAGGAGGAGGGATACATGCCAGGGGAGTTAATGCTACATGTCACACTGCAAGAGGATTCCATCCACGCGGCAATGAAATCTCAGACCCACTTTCTCACCGAGAGAGACGAGCAAGTGCAAATGGATGCAACTGCTGCAGTGATGGGCCCGCAGCAGCGAGAACTGCCTTGCACACGGGGCAGCCTGTTCCACGCTCATGACCTACGTTCATGCTCGCATTGTATACAGGTACATTAACCTACATAAATATTCAGCAGGGCAGCAGTATTGCATTACTGCTTTAAATTCCAGTAGTACCAGGGAGAAAGGAATAGGAGCTCCCACAGCTTTACAAAGCTCTCAGTTCAGGAGTGACTCCATGCAGCAGAGATCATGTGACATTCAGGTACCATTAGATAGAGTCATTTGCAATTTTCCTTATTCAGTTTCTACTCTTTGTTGAAATAATTCTTGTGGGAATAAAGGTTCAAGCACAAACTCTGTGTATTCACAAACCGGCCACCGTGGTATTTCTATTGCACAGTGACAGCTGGAGGCTGTAGGGAGAATACAACGTTCAGTAACAAACTCAAGGATGCTGCCTTCCCATGCTTTTCAGTGAGCTAAGTCATACTACATGAATGTCTATTATTTAATAAAATATTCCTATTTAGTACTTGCATTAAATTTCTACCCTTCTTCCTAATTATTTTTTTCCACACATGTCTTCTCCTTTTTTTTTTTCTTGATTTTTCTAAGTTTTGCAAGTAATTGCACACAAAGTTGTTTCAGGGCTAAATCAAAGACATTTCTAGACTGCATATAACTCTGCGTCTTCCTAAAAAAACACAGAAACATATTAAAAATATGGCATAGGTGCTTTTTGGAGAACATATGGTTATCATCACGCTGTTTACTTCCTAACCTTAACACACATTCCTAAGACTTGGATACAGATGGAAAAGGCACCTGGATAAAATGAGCAATAACTTGAACAGAAAATGTGCCTTTTCAAATTTTGCAGTGTTCTTCAAATGGCAGTGTAAACATCCTGACAAGCCTAAGCTTCAGTCCAGAACAGAACTACTCAAGCTGCGAAGATGAGCTGGAGATCTCCTCACTTGCATATTACACAGTGTTCCATAGCATCTCCAACTTTGTAAATATCTTCAAGGTAGCATAAATAATTTGTGTCATTATTAGTGCTTTACATGCGAACAATGAAAGACTATGTTACACAAACATTACAGAGAAATAATCAAATGAGGAGAGAATAGACAGCTTCTCCACTAGTAATCAACAAATGGGAACCAGAGTCCCGATATTCGAATGTTCACACTTACAACATCTGTCTTTAATCTGCTCAGAAGCTTAAACCCCTAAAGTACTCAAACATGCTTGAGACATCCCTGTCTACCTGCCCATAGCACACTCGTCACCCAGCATGTTCGTATAGCTGCCCTGTCTCCAGTCCAAAGCTAGTAATTGCACACAGCACTGAGCTCATTCACAGCAATGGAAAAATCCCCAAATGCGAGAGCCTCTGCACTGGACTCTACTGCTCAGCTTGGATCTTCAGCTTCTACATCTGACTGATATAAGAAGCTCCTCCAAGAAGCCGAACTGAAACATTATCTTGCGTTATGGGATACTCTGCACTGCTACTGGGTGCTTGTGTTCACTCTAAGTTACTTATATCCAACAGCTCCTGATCTGTAAACTAGCAGAGATGTCTATCACAGAGAATGAAAACTAGACTAGCAAACATTCTTGCCTGAAAAGGAGGTTCAACTGCATCACCAGAAATAGAATTCTCCCCTCCTTCCTAAGTCTACCAAGAACAGATGAAAATCTGGATAAAAATTCAGCAGTAAACTTGAATCACAGGACAGAGTCAATGTAGTTTTCAGGTAGGAAGAGCATCTTCTCAGAAAGAATGGTATAAAAGTAAGCCTACAAAATGAAACTCCTCCGTTTAATGAGCAATCTATACAGTGGATTACATTTCATAGTTTGATTTTATATTATGAACTGCAGCCTAACAACTCCAGGCAATTAATCTGCAAAGGATGTGATTATTCTTTTTGTTACACTCACATAGTAAATTGTTGCTTCACTTCCTTCTTCCATACACAGCCATTATTTTATTTTGCTGCATTTCCAAGTCCCGAGCTCCGACTTGGACAGGCAGACAGTGGAATGTTTCCAAAACTGCTAACGTACATATTAAATTGATCAGGCCCCAACCTTCCAAAGGAAATGATTCATTTATTAAGGTTGTAATTAGAGTCAATGAAACAGCTGGTTATGAGCTCTTTTTCCTGGCCTCTACAACATTTAAACATCTGTTTGTATGAGCAGGAACAGGGCACTGACTCATTAAGAAGAAACTAGTAGCACTCCATTTTATATCAAGTTACAGTCAGGGTTTCAATATAAAGCCTGATTTCACCCTGAGACTTTAAAACATCAAGACAAAAACACAATCTCTAATTTGGGATGAAGTTTTAGAATATGCCTATTGAACAACTCTATAAAGCTGGTATGTAGGCACAAGAGGACTTTAACTTAATAGAGTTTTTGAGTCAGACAGATAAAACTTGAATTTGATTTTATTTGTGTAACTGCTTAACTGAGGGCAAGAGTCAGATGCCAGATTCTGCTTTAGCACTGTGTTTACCTGACTTGAGCTGCAGGTTGGGCACGAACTGCGGCACAGTCCATGTTGTGCCTGCCTTCCTCATAGCCACCTGGAAGGCAATGCAACAGCTGGCAAGAAGCACCAAGCCTAACCTGCACTTTAGCATCTAGCCATGCACATTCCCCCCTGCTCTACGTACTCTCCTCTGTCACTGAAAACCCATTTTGTTTAGCATCTAAAGGGCCTATCTCAAGAGTTTGCTCCCAGTGGTCACCTCCCTTGGAAGCTGGCTCATTTCAGTGTAGTGCTAGCAGGTCCGAGGTTATCAATATTTTAGCGGAAGCCTGGGGATGAAGATAAATCAGCTGCAGGATTTCAAGATATCCATTGCAAACCAATGTCTTTGCAACATCCTAGGAACTATCAGGTACACAGCATCTCTGAATGCAACCAACCAACAAACAAACAAATCAAGGGTACTTTGGCTCTCTATATAAAAAATACTGAAGAGCTACAGAAACAAAAGTGATCTTCCCAGGGCCACATGACAAATCACAGGAAAGGCCAGAAGTAGAAACCAGCAGTTTCTGACTCCAGCTACACAGCTCATTCCTTCTGATTATACTGCTGTAGTCAGGATCTGTGGAATTAATTACCATCATGTAACTGAATTACCAAAGCCAACAGAACACATTCCACTAATCAAGTTTTGCAGACATGAATAAGGCAGTTTTTAAACAACCAACTTGGTAAACACCAGCTGAGAATTTCTTACTGCCTATTTTCAGCATCACTCTGGCATGTGGCAGTCCTCAACACAAGGTGACATAAGTACATCTGCAGAAAGAGGCAAGGATAGCAGAAGGTTGATTCTGCTGCCTCTCCAGAATCACTCACTCTAGGGAATCACTCACTCTGTGACGCACCTCAGAAGAGGTCACAAGCGGAGCAGGAAAAAACAGAGCAGCAGGAAAGCCTGCCCCCAAAAGAAAAAAAAAAAAAACATGCAGCACTGTCAACCAGTCACAACAAAGAAGCAGCTTAGTATTCCTTGTAACATATGGTTCTCTTAAGGGTAAATATCCATGCACATATGAAAAATTCTACCTCTGTTGAGAAACAATTTGCATTTTGATTGCACCACATATCTCTGAATTATCAGACAGCCCTGGCCTCTGCAGCTCTTTGGAAAGGTGACAAGGTGCATTCCTTCAGAGTGCACCTTAGACATGACAGGAAGGCAATTCCTGGCATTAAGCCGTAGCTGTCACAATGAAACTTATTTAACCAAACTGTAAATATTACTCTTAGAAGTAATTAAATCAATGTCCTAAAATTGAGCATTCTTAAAAAGACAGAGCCTTCCAAGGGCTGAAGCAACCTGCAGGCAAGCAACAGCTGCCACACAAAGTGGAAAAAAAATAGTCACCTACTTGCTAGTTCTGAGTACCACCAGATGAACAACATAACATCCTTTAGTTTCCTTGAGCTGAGCGCCTGATCTGGGTAACCTGTAGCCTTGATGGTTTGGACATCAGGTAATTCCTCTTTCACCTCACAATCCATTTTTCTCCGCATTAAAGCTGCAGTCAGCACAGAGGGAACACAGCACTCACTATATCCCCAAAGCAAATACCAAGAAAGACATCATTACACACACACATACACAAAAAAAAAAAAAAAAAAAAAAAAAA
>JAVCKT010097596.1:0-11540 GCA_032273925.1 Rhynchotus rufescens
CTGCACCAACATCAACACTGGAACCAGCACCGGCACCCACCCTGGCAATCGGGCTGGCACTGGCACCTGCACCAACATCAACACTGGAACCAGCACCGGCACCCACCCTGGCAATCGGGCTGGCACTGGCACCTGCACCAACACCAACACTCGCGCTGGCACCTGTACCAAAGCAAGCAATCAGGGCAGTACCAGCACTGGCACCAGCATCAGCACCCGTGCCAATGCCAGCACTGGCACTGGTACCAGCACTGGAACTGGTATCGGCACACACCCTGGCAATTGGGCACCTGTACCAGCACCAACACTGGTACCGGCACCTGAGCCAATGCAGGCAATCAGGGCAGTACCAGCAGGGTGACTGGTGCTGGTACCAGCACTGGTACTGGCACCCACATTGACAATCAGGCTGGCACCTGCACCAGCACTGGCACCGGCACTTGCACCACCAGTGGCAATCAGGACAGTACCAGTGCCCACACCAGCAGCGGCACTGGTACCAGCACCCACACTGACAAACAGGCTGGCACCTCCACCTGCACTGGCCACTGCACCCACAGCAGAGGCTGTTTGCAGTGGCACCGGTCGACCAGCACCAACACCAGTACCCCCAGCTGTACTCACATCTGCACCACTAACTGCATTGGTACCAGCACCACCCTGGGCACATCTGCACCAGCACTGTGAGCACCGCCGCACACCCCATGCAGACAGACACCCGGACACGCTCCCTGCACGGACACACGCAGACACGGGATGCACAGGCGGACAGGCCTCGTGCACGGACACTCCAACACCTGCAGCAACAGGCGGACGCACGCACAGCCGCACTGCGCACACCTCACACCGTGCACACACACACGCTGTGCATGCAGTCACATACATACATACGTACACCCCCATGCATGTATTTCCTGCACTGAAACACGCACACACATGCATTACGTGTATGTATATGTCTATATAGGTGTATTTGCACCCATGCTCCAAGCGGGATTGTGGAACCCGTGTTTTCGGCGCGGGGAGCAGTCGCTTGGCGCAGTTGCCGGCCCCTGGGGCCAGCGGCCGGCCAAGGGCGGCACGCGCGCGCTGCCGCCGCAGGACGCCGGGGCCCCTCCTTCCCGGCGCGCTCGGGAGGGGGAAGCGCATCCCGGGCTCCGACGCAAGCAGGGGCCGCGGGGAGCAGGCGCCGGAGCTGCCGGCAACGCCGGCGAAGAGGATTCAGCGATTGCCGCCCTGCTGTGACGCAGGGGAGGCCGCGCGGAGGCCGCGCAAACGTGTCCCTCGGGGCGGCCTCCCGGGAGGCAGCGCTCCGGCGGCTCCCAGCCTGCTTTGTCTCCCCCGAACTGGTCCGCAAGTGCCGTTCCCAGCCCAGCTGGGCTCTTCCCACTGCTCCCCGGGAGCGAGCGAGGCCACCCGCGCCCTGCCACCGCCGAGGAGGACAAGCCACAAAGCCCTCGAGGGCATCTCAGGAGCCAGCGGTGCCTTGGCCCCGCGGCCACCCCGCTCCTTTAGTTGGTCTCCGTGAGACCCGCACCGGCCTCCTTCCCCTCCGGCACTTGTCCGTGGCGGGAGGATGAGGAGGATGAGGATGAGCAGCATCCCATGTCCTCCGCTTGCCCAGCCAAGTCAAGCCCCCCAGAACCCCCTCTGCACCCCTAAACCCTCCTGGCCCGTCCGGGTCCATGCGAGCCCCTTGGAAACCCTTTGAAAACACCCGGGCGGCCGCTCGTGCCATCTGGAGCAAGAGAAAATGGAATTTTAATTAAAAACTCATGAGCTGGTTGCTATAAATACATCGTCTTGCTCTAAGTTATTCACCCATCAGGAACACAAAGGTCTGCGCCCGGGCACGGCGAAAGGCCCAGGGTTGTTTTTTCATGACTTTGTGCTTTTTTTTTTTATTATTTTTATTATCATTTTTGTTATTTCTCCTCCATTCGTTTTTGGCTTCTTGCAGAGCCCTGGGCAGCATCTGAGGTGTCGGCGCACAAGGATTTCAGGGATCCTCCTGTCTTATCCCAGTTGGATAAGGTGGTAGGGTCCTAGCTGGACCCTCTGCATGCTGCAGGGGGGCTGTTAACTCTGGAACCTAATGACTGCCGGCACAGAGAAGCAGCAGGAGAGGGAAACATGGAGAACAGACCTGACCACAGCTCACGGTCCAGGATCTGGTCTCCATACACGGGGATCTCCAACCAGGGGGTTGGAGTTGAAACCCGTGGGATCCAAACCTGGCACCAGGCACAGTCGGGCACTCAAATAAGGGGCAGTCTGCGTTTTTGCATGGACATTAAGATGGAGAAACTTTTCCCTCCATGAGGCTGCAGCCTCAGGTCCTTGGGACAAGGTCCTCTCCAAGGCCAAGCCACAGCGGAGAGGACGCCAAAGCGCTTCCCGCTCCGGGGCTCCAGCAGAGCCGGAGGGTGGATGAGCTGCTCTGCTGGGCACGAGCCCCGGGAGCAGCGGAAAACGGGGAGCCCCCGGGAAATGCTCCCCAGCGCCCGCTCGGATGCATCCGAGGTTCAAATTTTCGCTCCTTGCGGAAAGACAACTTGGGAATGCTAATAAGGGGAGAGCAATGTAAATAGCGAGCGGTGCAGGCAAAACAAAGGGAAACAGCGTTTGCGGGGATTTTCTGGGGTGCACGAGGCACCAGCCCGGCACTGGGGAGCCTAGCAAGGGAAAACGTTGCAAGGAGCCCACAGTCCAGCTGCGGGGCTTGCATTTATCTCATTTATTGATTTATTTAGCCTTGATAACATCACAGATTGCTTGGAAGGAGGTCTCCAAGTCCCAACACCCCGCTGCACTTTCCGAGACCAAAACACACTATTTGCACTCTCCGATCCCAAAGGCCGACCCGGATTTCTCCCGAGCTCTTGCAAACCTTACGTAAGGCCTGGCAAGCTGCAATAGCAGCGGGAAGGCTGGGCCAAGGGCTGGCCGAGCGGCGGGACGTGGCCAACGTGCCCTTTCCCTGCCAAGTCCAGGCGCTGGCGGCACCTGCTTGGAGCAGCGTGAAATCCTCCCCTGCTCCCTCTTCACGGGCAGCATCCGAGGCCGGCTCAGCCAAGGAATCGCAGTCTGGCTGGGGAGAAATCCTTGTGTTTTGGGAAAAGTGCTGCACGTGAGCAAGCCTTGGGGTGGGAATGGATCCACAGGCTCCCGTGGTCACTCGTAGGGTGCTGGGAGAAGGAGCTTTCCCAAAACACAGGTCTGGAACCGAGCTCCGGGCTCAGCAAAGGATGGGTTATGTGTTGCCTTGGATCATCCATGGAACGGGCTCCAAGGCCGGCAGGAGCACCAGTCCTTCCCAGCGCCCGTCCTGCCCCAAAGCGAGCTCCAAGCCAGGCCTGCTGGGACCTCAACATCCTGATCCCCACAAGATGCTGCGAGAGCAGCCGTAGGAGCAAAGCTCCGCTCAGGAGCATCCTCGAGGCGTCCGGAGAGCCGTCGGATGCCGTTTTCCTGGAAGTGGCTCCCAAAACAGTGCTCCTCTTGTTCCCATGCTGCTGGGAGGACGGAGCTGCTCCGTGAAGATCTGCTGACCCTCAGCTGTCTCTCTCCATGCCGGATGGGCCACCCACGGGCTCGGATGCTCTTTGGGAGGCCGTGTCCTGGGAAGGCAGCCCCGGCTCCGGGAAGATCCCAGACCAGCCTGTTCCTGACGTGTCCTTCCGTGCTGCGCAGGCATCCAGAGGTCTCGCTCCTCGGGACGGCGGGAGCTGCCTCGCATTCCTGCCGGGACGGGACGTGTCCGGAGGCCCAGGCTGGGAGTTATCCCGGGCATCCACTTCACGATCAACTAGGGCAACACCAAGCACCCGACCAGCCGTGCACTTGGCTCTGCTGCATCCTCACTCCCGCAGCCCGGGAGCGCTCCAAAAATCCCGAGAAAAGGCCGGAAAACTGCCTGGGATGATGGAGATCCCTGCCTGATCCCAAGGGTTGCTCGTGCACACCGGGTAATTCCACGAGCAGCGGGAATTGGAATTCCAGTTCCTGCCGGGAGCCTCGCCTGGCATTTGCATTCTGCACGGCCAAGTGCAAGAGGCGTCACTGGTGATTCACTGGTGGGGACGTGCGGGGGAATATTCAGCTGAAATCGGAAATCTGATCATCTGTGGCTGGCAACCTCTGTCTACCAGCAGGAAATTTAAACATTGCTTTTTTTCCTTTTTTTTTTTTTTAAGGCAAGAAAATAAAGAAAAAAGGATTATACAAGGACGCTGCGTGAATTGTAGGACAGGAGAGCAAAGGTATGAGTTAAATTGCAAACTATCCCACCTGGCAAAATGGGCAGGGAGATGTGGAAAGATCCATGGACATGGAGCTCCGAGACGTGCTGTGGATTTGGCAGAACCTGCTTGGAGAGACTCAAAAAGCGTCTGGTTCCCAAAAAACAGGAGCTTCCAGAATTTGGGCTGTCTGGGTTGCGGCATCAGAAAATTAAGTAGTTTCCCTCAAAGACATAGAGATGGGAGAACAAGTTTTGGGACAAATGCAAGAACAAGTCATGAGGACATCAGGTGGATCCGGTCACCCACGTTTAGTGATTGATGTGGCTCCTTAGGAGCAAAGCTGCTCCTTTCTGCTCAAAGGGCTTCTCTGCAGAGCACAGGGAGGGACAGGGATGGACAAATCCATCCCGTTGCACATCGGATTCCTTCTTTTCCCTGAGGTTTTAGGTGGCAGAGCCCGGGTGGGGATGTGAAGGCGGTGTGACAGTGTCCGTGCTGAGGGACCACTGCGCTCCATTCAGATCCGATCTAAAGCCTCCAGTGAAGGAGACTCCCCGCTGACCTTGGATGGTCCAGACCAGCGCTTTGCTCCTCTTTCCAGGAAGATTTCCCCAAACTTCCACCTCCCTTACTGCATTTCATGACCTGGGCTTCCCTGCGTGTCCATCAGGAGAGGTTCCCTTCCTCCTTGCCCACACATTCCACGCATTCGCCGCACGTGGCCACGTCTCCGCTGCCCTGCGCTGGAGCAATTCCCATTCCCCCCACGTCGATGCCTTGTGGACCGCCCGGAGCAATGAGGATGAGCGTGTTGGAGAGGCCACGTGTGACACCCAGGAGCCAGGCAGGGCAAGAGGGGACCTGGAGCATCACGAAGGCACGGACACTTCCCTTGCTGTTGAACCACGAGTGGTTTGAAGCTCAAACAGCACCGAGGAGCAGCAGGAACGTCACCAGCTCCGGATCCGACAGCAGGGGAACGAAAAAGAGAGTTTTCTCTCCAGAGAAAACCCGATTTCCCCAGGAGAGCAAGAATAAGCTCTGACAAGTGAGCAGAGCAGGAGGATGTCGTGTTCCCGAGCGCTGCTCTCCTGCGCAAGCGAGCGCAGCGGGCACCAGCGCATGACCGGCATCCCTATAGGTCCCTATAGGTCCCTATCGGTATGTGGGGGTGACACGGAGCCCCAGAAGGGACAGGGATGTCCCCTCCTAGCGCAGCACGTGCAGCAGTGTCCGCTCTCCGCTGTGTGGGACTGGGCTCCCAGTAGAGCTCGTTATCCGGGGCTGGGCGCTGTTCGTGCTAACGAAGCCCATGGGGATGCCGGGCGTCCTGGGGAGCCCCAGGAGCAGCATCGGAGCTAACGAGCCCCCGTGGATTCGGGCTGCATCCCAATGGGAGGCAGCGTCGCCCTCTCCTTGCAAGGGATGCGGCGGGGAAGGAGGTTGCAGAGAGGTGTTTAGTGCCCCAAACCTGGGCCACTGCTGACCCAAAGGAGTCACAGGGGAGAAGACCCAGGCTTGGCCACGCTGCTCGCAGAGATTGAGCCTTCCCGGCCACCTTTCCAAGCTCCGGAGACGATATTCAGCTTCTCCATGGCTTGCATGAGACCTTCTGCAGAGAGAAGCTGTAGGGAGAGCATCCACGGATGCACGGGGATCTAAGGGCTCCAAGCACCCCCTTTTCTAGCTCTTTTGCACCTACAAAATGAGCAAAACTACCCGCTTTAGTTCCAGGCAGGACCTGCAGTGAGTTGGAAAGACCTCCCTGGAAGGAAGCATCCAAACACCCCCATGTCCTGGTTAAAACCAGACGTAGGAAGCTGGCTGGTGGCACAGGAGCCCGGCTGCATCTTGGCGAGCCTGGGCACAGGGACAGGGTTACGGCACCGGTATCCTGGCAAGGAGCCCCCTGGAAAGCTTCTCATCCCATTGCACAAAGATTGGCACCAAATCAGTGCCTGGGAGAGGGGGAGACTGTGCAGGCTCCTGCACACTGGAAACACAGAGGCTTTCAGAGCCTTTGTTCACTTATATCTTTATTTACAGGGAGAGGCGCCTGTCTCTTTTGGGCAGGTTTTGATGCGTGCAGAGAAGGACAGGCAGTTTCCTCAAAACACGCTGTTTCTCCTCAAAATAAAAGCGCTGTCCGGAGAGATGCTGGCTCCATTTGCCCAGTTTGCAACGGGATCCCGGAGCCGTGAGAGGCTTTTCTGGAGGAGATCGG
Organism: Rhynchotus rufescens; assembly: GCA_032273925.1. NCBI lineage: Eukaryota > Metazoa > Chordata > Aves > Tinamiformes > Tinamidae > Rhynchotus > Rhynchotus rufescens. The sequence continues at coordinate 6,469 of JAVCKT010097596.1, forward strand.
GCTTCCCAGTGACTCTGCCACGTGCAGCAGATCCCGCTGCGGTCCCAGCCCTCGATGCATGGATTGTCCCTTGCAGATGCTGAGGCCACCCCGACCTAGGGAGACCCCCCCCTTTCCTCACTTCATTGTCTCCATGCAAAGGAAAGGAAGAAAGGAAGATAGGAATAACAAAAGGCAAACAGCTATTTTAAGGGGAGCAATCTAATGCGCAAAAAAGCCCGCGTTTCTGCCAAAATGGCCCGGCGGCGCGGCGCAGCGCGGCCTCTCCCGCAGGCGAGCCCCATGCCCAATTTAGGCAGAACTATTTGCCATCGGAGGCAGATGCCGCAGGGCTTTCCCGGGCCCACGGCGCTGGAGCGCGGCCGCGGTCCTCCCCCCGGCGGGCTCTGCACCTGCGGGAATGGGGATCCTGCTCCGCATCCCGGCTCCGCGGCGCTCTGCAACCCCCTTGGCTCCGGTGCATCTGCTGCTACCTCTTGTCTTGATGATGGGGCAAGCGGGTCCCCCCAAAGCACCGCTCTGGGCTGGGGGCATCCCAGGGTGGCTCCATCCCTCACTTTCCACCGTTTCCCCCCCAAACCAGCAGCTGGGAGCCATCAAACATTCATATTTCCCCTTGGTGAGCAGGGCTGGGGCTTGATCTGCGCCTGCTGCCACGCGCCCATCCCGGAGGAGGATCCGCGGGAGCAATCAGTGCATTGCATTGCAATAGGGGCTGCAAAGACCCCGGCCCCTTTGCTGAGAGCTGGGGGGGGCATCGGGATGTGAGGGCTGCGGGTGCTGCTGGGCTCCCCGCGCGCCGCTCTCGGCCCCGCTCCGCACGAGCCCGGGTGCCTTCATTGAGAAAACGCAAAGGAAAAGAGGGAAAAAAAAAAGGGAAATAAAAGAGGAAATAAATAAATAAATAAAGATGGAAGTGTCTGGTCTGTAGGAAGCGCCAGCATCCCGGTTGCCTGGACAACCCGCTGTGACCCCGCGCCCGCACGCGCGATGACTCAGTCCTTCGTGGCGTGACCGGGACCGTCGGTGCCCGCAGGAGCCCTGAGTCACTCCCGGCGCGGATATGAGCCCGAGCAGCCTCCTCCCCCGCCCCCTACGTGATAAATATTTATTAAATATTTATTACTGCTGCGTAGCCGGGGCTGCCAGGGTGCTGGTGGGCACGGGCTGGATGCGGATCCCTGCGAGGATCCCTCGGGAAGGGCAGCCGGGAGCCTTTGCAAGGTCGGCTCCGGTGCTCCGGCTCTCAGCATCACCGGGGTCCGGAGCGGCTGCTTTTGTTTTAACCCCCCCGTCACGCTCTGCATTTGCAGGGTTTGCTCGCCATATGTCAGCATCCTGTCAGCATCCGCTCCCTGCCCGGCTCCCCTCTCCCGCTGACCGTCTGGATGGGAAATAAAAGCACAGGGCAGGGATTAAATAATTCATGGGGCTTCGGTGCCGAAGGTGGCACCGTTCCCTGCAGCACGGAGCACACGGCATGGGGACGCCAAGGGACAGCAGAGCACACGTACCTGGTGCCTTTGCTGCTGTGTTGTGCCAAGCTCAGCCTACTCGTGCTGAAGGATGGGATGCCCAGCAGGGAAATGGATGCAGGCAGGGAGGTAAAAATGGGAGGTTTCATGCAGAGGGAGGCAGAGAAGGTGCTGTGGTGGATATAGCATCTAGGGATTGCAATGGCCTGCAGTGTGGTGGATACAACACGAGGGATTGCAATGGTCCAGCAGTGTGGTGGATACAACACCAGGGATTGCAATGGTTCAGCAGTGTGGTGGATACAACACCAGGGATTGCAATGGTCCAGCAGTGTGGTGGATACAACATCCAGGGATTGCAATGATCCAGCAGTGTGGTGGATACAACATCCAGGGATTGCAATGGCCCAGCAGTGTGGTGGATACAACACCAGGGATTGCAATGGCCCTGCAGTGTGGTGGATACAATAACCAGGGATTGCAATGGACCAGCAGTGTGGTGGATACAACATCTAGGGACTGCAATGGTCCAGCAGTGACCATCCAGGAAGGATGCTCAGGAAACACCAGCCTAGTCAGACCCTCTGCAAATAAGGGCCAAGGAAGAGTGGGAGACAAATGGGAAGGGAAACTGCAGCCATAGGAAAAGGGAGTCCTGGGAATTCGCTGCACTGCTGAGGGAGCTGCAAAGGGATAATGTGCGGAGCAGCCACCATCCTGCAGCCCTGGACTGGGTCCTGCTGGGAGCTCCACTCGGCTTGGACTTCCAAGGCTTTATTTAGCTCCCGATCCAAGGGTGATGAAGTCAGGTCCCTTGCACAGGTTGGGATTTGCTTTGGCCGGGGGCTGGCTGGGGATGTGCGGACCCCACTCCGCCTCCTCAACCCCTGGCTCCTTTTTGGGGCTTTAAAACCCAAGGGCAAAGGGGCAAGGACTCGCTGCACATGTGCGAGTTGCTCTGCAGGAATGTGCCCGTCCCAGGGCCACTGCCAGCCCCTTCCTGGCCACTGCACTGGGATAATGTCACTGGATGCAGCGCTCCCCTTTTCCTGGTCACTGCATGGGGATAAAAGCATCCCCGGGGAACAGGAGGCTGCCCTGGTGGGAGGTGGGCACGGAGGCCTGCAGCACCGGGCACTGTGGATGCTGCCTCCTGCTCCAACCGGGACAAACGGAGCTGCGGGAAGCGCTAATCCCACCGGCTGCTCCGTCACCCGAGATGGGCCAGAGCCCGCTCCAAAATTAGCTCTGCAAACACAAGCATGAGAAAGGGGGCAGGAGCAGGAGGAGGACAGGGAGGTCACGGCCACTGTCCCGGCCAGAAGAAGGGATTTTTGCTGCATTTTCCGGTGAGTTTTCCCAGGGCAGCCCCCTGGGGTAACCTGGGACGCTCCCAGCTCTCCTGCTCCAAGCAAATCCACGTGGATGCACCCGAAGGAGCGTGCGGTGGCTCGCCCAGCTGCTGCTGCCCATCTCACGAGCAAGGGACACAAAACGGGTCACGGTCTCTGCAACAGACCCTGGCAGCCGCTCCTGTCCCGTTCCCCGCTCCGCAGGAACAGGGAGGCCCTGGTGTGATCCATGTGCCAGCAGGCACCCCATGGATGTCCCATGACCGTGGATGTCTCATGTTCCATCACGTCCTCCTCTGGCTTTCCCACCTCGGAGGACTTTCGGTTTCTTTGTGTTGTGCTCCCCATTAGCCTCTAGTTTTGCCCAGCGCCTGGGTTGTCTTCATCCCTATGTCCCCATTAAGGGCATCTTGGCTTTGACAAACAAGTGCCCTGGGGACATCCTGTCACAGTGGGCACCAAGTCCCTCGTGCCCTGCTCTGAGCTCTGGACATGTGTGTGGGTCCTGCATGAGGTGACCCCTTCATGCTGGAGAACTGGGTTACCCCAGACCAAGAGCATCAACCCTCCTGTGGCCTCCAAGGAAGGCCCTTGTTTGGGGACAAATCCCCTGGTCCAAAGGCTTTCTCAAGTGCCACAGCCTGTTCCTTGGCTCCTTCTTCAGTGAGAAAAGGAAGCAATGATGGGAAGCTCATTCCCTTTAAACGAGCCCGTGGGAAGGGCTGGAAATTATTCCTATAATGCTTCAGTTTGTACATCTGTATCTGCCCATGTCCGCTCCCTCTGGCTGCTCATTGTCCTGCTGACTCTGTTTATCCGTGTCTCGCTTCCTCGTTTGTCACCGATTGCTACCATGGGAGGTGTGACCAGGAAGACCTGCTCTTGCCAGTGCGAGATCCTTCAGCCTCCCTTGGAGGCCGGGACTCCGACTAAAGCCACCCACCACCCTTCCCCACCATTTCTCCCATCCAAAGCAGCATCTTTCTCAATGAAATCTGAGATGTTCATTTGCAGACATGTCGACCTTGCTGGACACCTCCCTGCTCGCTGTCTTGGCACCTGGATGGTGGATCAATCCAGGGAAAATGGGTAAGAGAATATGGGTATAACAGGGAAGAGGCAGCCTGGAGGGCCACCACATGCCTGGTCAGAAGAAAGCACAGGCAGGAGACAGTGATGGGAATTGCACAGGATAGGTCTTGTGCTGGTCCCAAGAGTGTCTCTAAAGGCATGAAATTTGGTCCAATGTTAGCACCTCTTCTCTGCCCATTGAGTAGAGCCATGGGGCCAGGTGCAGGGAGGATAATCCAGGGTCCAGTGTCCGCCAGGACATGGAGATGGTGGAGTCTCCTTCTCTGGAGGTCTTCAAAACCCGCCTGGATGCCGCCCTGTGCCACATGCTCTGGGTGTCCCTGCTGGAGCAGGAAGGTTTGACCAGATGATCTCTAGAGAGATCTTCCAACCTCAGCCATTCTGGGATTGTGTGATTCTGTGGTGGAGCTCCAGCCCAAGGAGACCCCAGCAGGAGGGGTGCTCAATGCTCGGTCTGTCCCCACGCTTGCAGCAACAGGTGACAAAAGCGCAAGTTTCACAAAGGTTTCCTGCTGATGATTAGAGTCCTCAGATGGAAGCACCATCTCCAGGGCTGGTGGTGGAACAGAAACGTTCCCTTTGCCCTGGCAGATGTTTATTAGAGCAGTCAGGTGACCGATGGAAAGCGGTGATTGCTGCAACAGGTCCCCAAAATGCAATTAGAGCCCTGGAAAGCTCAGCCCAGCTGGGCTGCTTTCAATTCCCCCGTGCTAGGCAGGACCTGCATGGCAGGGTCTGGACTTCCACACAAACCCATGCTCCCCCCTGGCTACTTGCAATTTCCAGAGGGCTGGAGCGTTTTGCAATAGGAAGGAAGGTTCTAGGTGACAGTTGCCAGACCCTCTGAGGCACCACAAATCCAAACATGTCCTAGGGCTGCTGACGAGTTGCTGGTAGATGGTAGGAGAGGAGCTGAGGTCACCTGGAGATGGGAAGGGATAAAGGGCCCAAGGTTGAAGTATCTTGGTCCTCAAAGTGACTTTTGCATCAGGGAGGCGACACTGCCAGAATGATGCTCTCCAGGATGGCCCGAGATGTCACCTTCTCTCTCCTTCCACCCGCTCCTGGTGGACAGACGCTGTTGGTGGAGGCAGAACGCGGCTACCACAAGCACCAGATTTTGCTTTCCTCCTCCACCTCTAGCACACGCACG
>JAVCKT010097597.1:0-11539 GCA_032273925.1 Rhynchotus rufescens
AGACTTCCATATCAGTTGAAGTGAGGTGGCTTTTTTTCATTATGTTGGTACTGAGGATCTGCTCTCAGCTCATCAAGACATTCCCTCCTTTCTAATGAGTGAAGGAAAACTGCATTTTAAATGCGGGGCATAAGAGGATTTCTATGTAGGGCAACTTAGGAAAAACGGCTGCGCTGACTTACTGTTATCTGTATGACTGAACTTTCCTTTGCCAAAGAACTAAGTCCAGAACTAAGTCCTTCCATGAATCTTTTCTGCTGTAAATATTAGATGTAATATAACAGATCTGGTAGTTTTTTCAGCCAAAAACAGCTGGTGTCAAATCAGGCAGTATTGTACCAATGGCACCTTTTGAAAAACCCACAGATTTGAAAGGTTTAAAAATACCGTGTAGCACCAGTGACATCTGCAGGAACACATCAGTTGGAACAACAGTAGGAAAATGCCCAAAGTCTGGCTCCTACAGGATTCTCTCCTAAGGAGAGGAGCAGGTGTATTCCGAGCACCAGTCTGCCAGGGAAGAACGGGCCCTCTGAACCACCGTCACATAGGGACAAGACAGGGCCCTCTCCTAAACTGCACTCATTTAACTAGCAATAAAGGTATTTTTTGGAAAGATAGCCCCCTATTACAAGGCACATGTATACCAGTGTGAGTATCCTCCTGTTTCCAAAAAATAGGACATAAAAAAAAATCCTCCTTCCAGGGCAGTTTGTGTTGTTTCCTCAATTGGGACTAGATACAGTGAGTTTAGGTACACCACTGTGAAGGTAACAAATTATTGTGCCTTGTCCCACAGAAAGCAGGGAGAAAAGGAGCAGTTTATTTTTTTTTTTCACCACTCAGGAGAAAGCAGGCATGTGAGAGCTGGTCTTAGTTAGACTGAGCTTTCCTGCAACTGATTAGTCTAAAGAATCTTCTTGGAAGGTATGGTGACAAGAAAAGTGTTCCCACCAAAAAAGTATTTTCATTTAAAACCTTTGGGCAGAATTTCTTGGAAAGGTATCAGGTAAGCAAGTGAACATGCACATGAAAGTGAGAGCAATGTGCAGACACTTAAAGGTGAGAAAGTTTGATTGCCTCTTATACACAGTAAAATATAGAATTCCAAAATTCCACCTTCTGTCATTGTATATCATTCCAGTTTTATCATACATAAAACCACTCTTCCTGCTCAATAATCTGTTTCTAATCCACATCATTTACACTCCTGTTAGAAGAGCGTTTGGTCATTCTTACAGAATAGTTTAAGTAAAGTTCCCCAAAGCCTTACAAAATACTGTGGCAGAACCTCCATACCTTCAAAGCAAGTAGCTATCATCATTTATATTTTGTAGCAACACTAGTCATTAAGTTTTGGCATTAGTGAGGAAAAAAACATCACTTTACAGATAGATGTGCTCTAATGTGATGATATGAAGGAATGCTGTGCTCCATTTTGGAATTACAACAGGCTTTTTAGTATAACAGCAGATAGGCTCATAAGTTGTTAAATTCCTATGAAGTAAGGTATTTATGACTGGGTTACACTGTTGACAAATTACCAACAACAGGGTTTTCTCAGGAGAAGGTTCAATTTCTGTTCAGGCTTCTTAAAAATAAAGATATCTTTACCACACAGGAAATGAGAAAGAAAACTGTAACATAGACGAGAACGGTAATCAGATCTATGACATGTTTAGTGAAAAAGCCATACCAACATGCCAAGGGAACTGCTGAGCAAGGCATGCAGAAATGTGCACCGCAGCAAAGCTGCAGGCACCACAACAATATGGAGGAATATGAACTTCTTGATGCAAAATGGGTAGTGAAGAAATAAAAGAAACGTGGTGAGACTGCAAGGAAATCAGCGCTGGAGGATGTAATAGTCAGGGGAGATCGCTCTGCTAAAGAAGGAGCAGGACAGCTTTGAACATCGTGTCATGGTGACCTGGTTTATAAAAAGAAAAAATCTTAAAAAAGATGGAATTGATTTGGAGGACAATCACAGTCCCATCAAGCGCCCAGTGGTCATCAGCAAACATGTGGTGATGAGCTGGGTCCAAGTCCAGTCAAGTGTCAAAAAATGCAGATGAAAGAGCTGAGTACAGACTGCATCTCTAGCATAGCTCAGGTCTCCCCACCCAAAGGGAGCTCAGGGCCCACGGGTGTGGGTGGGAGTCCAGTGAGGCTGCTCATGAAAACTAAGGCCTGTTGGGCACCTGTAATGCTTTCAAACAAAATAGGAATAGGACCCAATTTGTCTTGATTAAGAATTGCTCATCAAGAGGATCATTCCCACCATCAATTCACCTGCTGGGAACCCAAACAAGACTTTTTCTTACGGAAGACCTAGATGTTGCTCAATAATAAAATTCAAAACCCATGTATCCAGAATCCATCTGGATACATCTTTCACCTAAAGCCTATCTTTTTTTGAGCTACAGATTTTGCAATTAGATGCACATCTGAATGCTCTGTATAGAAATCCTTTCTTAAGAAATTTTCACTGCAATTGTCAAGAAGATTATGTATTTCAAAGTAGAATTTTACTCTGATATGTTGAAATATTTGTTATCTGTATGAAAGAAAAGAAGTTGATTAGTTACAACTTACCAAGTAATACATATGTCCTTTGTGTTAAAGATGGCTGCATATTGACTAAATAATCTTCAGTGACATAAAACACTTTTGAGAAATCAGGACGTCTCTCTTTTTCACCTGAGCTCAGCTGTGATTCTCAATCCCTCTTCCTCTTGTTCCACAAGTTTTCTTCAATTACTCTTTCCCTAATTTCCTCCAAGGGGAATTTTCCATTTGGAATTTCCCAAATTAATTTCCCTTCTCTAAGTAACTTACTGTTCTGTCCTCTTCCTTTTCAAGGACATAAGCAATTTTCTCTAGCAGCATAAAATACAAAGATCCTGTGCTTTTTTTCTGTTAGAAGTAACATCTACATTAGAAGAGTAGAGAGACTGATCTAGCCCTTTACCTAAACCATTCTATTTTTTCTTGCCCATCAGCTCTTTTTTCACTTCTCTCTCCTATCAATGGTATCTAACAGAAGGTGAGGGAAGGCAAGGGCCATTAGACTGCCAACATATTTCGCAAAATCGTTGCAAAGGCTGCTAGAACTAAGCCATGGGTATCACTGAGCTATCTGTCCATGTCCCTGAAAGTAAGTTTACATCAAGAAGCACTTACCCAGTTACAAAAACTACTTTGACAGCTTCTAACACATTAAGTAAGCCCAAACAGAGACAGAGCTAGGTGTTGTATTGAATCTCAGGGGAGTTAGGCTTGTTCTCAGTATTTTCTATCAAACTAGCTTAGACCCCAAGTTACTGGGTTTTGAAAATGTCTTGCCCTTCCTAGGCCTTGCTCAGGGTACTGCTGAAGATTACCCCAAAAAAATAATGGCTGAAAAATAAGTCCCTGTTAGCACGAAAATTCAGTTGATACTACGGCCTCTACCAAGCAGCTTTGGCAGAGATCAGGCTGGTATGAGAAGTAAGCAAAAGAGAAGAGCAAGGAGGAGGATGAGCAAAAACCATTTAACTTGATATAACCATCTTCTTCCTTATCTACATTTGGCAAAGACTTCATTTCATAGACATCTTTTGATAAGTTAACCAGAATGAGATCTTTAGCTCTCTATCCCTAAAACCATCACCAGCGGTTCTCAGAGAGCATTAAGGAGTTATTTGCTCTTCAGACTGACACAAAATAATTTATTTGTGTATGTTAAACATTACTCGAATTGTACTTTAAATGAATGGTAAAATCTCTGTGGGGTACACACTGTGTTTAATGAAAATCATTAGGTCCAGCAGGCACCTATGTTTTGTGTGCTGCTCCATTTCAGCAAATTCTGTAGAATTTTTGCAGCAACTATAAGCCCAAGTGAGGGACCAAGGCCCTATCATGCCAGTCCCATTTAAATATAAACTAAAAACATTACTTCTGATCTAAAAATGAAGCAAAATTACATTCAGAGAATGCTGAGAGGAGGCAGAAAAGCCAATATGTGTTTTTAGATCTCTCAGCTTTGAGACCTCATAGCTTTAAAAATTTAGATTCTTGACTGTATTAGGCCAAAAAGAAAAATCATAGGAATAAAAAAAAAAAAAAAAAAAGGAATTGTTAATAGGTATGAGGTTGTAGAAGGAAAGGTCTTATCTCCACAACTAAAACTGACAACAAAACAAAAAGCCTAGGCCAGGTAAACACAGAGTATAAAATTAGGGTAAAAACAAGACCTGGTCTGCCAAGAGACAGTGTCAAATTAAGTACATCTGCTTGCTGAATTTGTAAAATGCTGCTTTATATTAGTGATTAAACAATAAAATAATGGCTTTGTCATTGGCCATTATTCTTCTGACATTGAACTTATTTCATGTTTCTACCTGCAAGTGTATGAACAGTTTTCCTTCCTTAAAATATTAAACCTGAGTCGGGGGCAAGACTGTTCCCAAAAAGCTGATCATTCATCAGGGTGTCCTTGTATTTTAAACCTCACAAAATGACAAAATTAAGATTCTTATCTTCCTTTAAGTTTATTAAAATAATACTACTTATGTATTTCTTTCCTGAATTTTCTATATTACATTATTTTCACTTCATATGCTGTAGTCTTTGATGAGTATCTTCAGCAAAGTTCTATTTATAAAACAGATCTTTGAAGTAGTTCCTGTTATTTCTTTCCATTCCCAATGTATGTTAGAGAGATAACACTTCTTACAACATTAGCAAATACATAATTGATTTGAGTAGGTAGACAAGTTTACACTGTTATACTGTACAGCAGGACAAATAATTGTGATTAAGTGGCACTTCAGCCCAAAAGAAGAACATCACAAGGAGTGTTAAGTTAAACATAATAACATGGGTTTGCATTAAGCAAAACTGTGATATAGAAGGGATAGCCACTACCATTCACAATTCTTTATTACTTATTTGCCACCCTTGTATTTATTGGCAGTATTAAGAGAAGAAAAACGTAGGTTTTGAAGAGTTACTTACTTAAGTAAGGAATGTAGTTCCTGATAATTCCAGAATTCTGTAATTAAATAACCTTAAACATTTTGGAAGCTGAATTTTAGAAAAAGTTTACCTCTCCTCTGTTTCAGCTACTTCACCACATGTACTATGAGCAGCCATTAAGGTTAACCAATCTTCTGGCATCTGCAGCAAACCAAACACACTGTTAGTGTGTTTGACACTTAACTGGATGTCTTAACTTCCAACAAAGGCCTTGTAAAATAAAGAGAAGATGTACAAAGGAGAAGAAACGGGATAAACTATTTTCAAATAACTGTTTCTCAGTTATTTGAACTGAAAAAAAATTGCTTGGCTATGCTTGACTATTGCTATTGCTTGGCTACTGAACTGGATGGGGTTTTGCTCCTGTTTGAAGTCGCATTGGTCCTCATGCATTATGCTATAGTTGGAAACAAGAAAGGCCTGCAAGGCCTGTATTACCCACAGTGTGGGTTTCTGTTTCACTGGGAGTCAGGCAAAGACCTGGAGCAGCTACAAAGTGTTGGCACAACTCTGCCCACTACACACGTGTCCTACTGGGTGGGCAGCAGTGGAATTTCTCCTCTCTGTAACTGTACAAACTCAGGAAAAGGTGATGACTCTCTCTGAAGCAGCCCAGCTCCTTCACAGAGAAGGTATGTTCTTGCATGGGATGGTTTAAGCCAGGCCCCATCCCCACCATTAACGGTTGAGCTAATGCTCTTGTAGAGGGAGGCATAATCAGACGGGAGCCAAGGAGACTGTATTCTGAAGTGTGTAAGATGCTCTGTTGGGTTATTCAGTAGCAGATACAATCCGGGCTATGATCAGCAGGCTCTTCCTTATGGACCTGGCCTTGGTTTCTATAATAGCTTTGAATGGGAAATGCTATTCTTTTCTACGATCTTTCAAAACTATAGCTGTATATGCTGTATAGGCTTGTATATGGCCAAAAAGGTGCATAAATGCCTTATACCTCTGAATTCCCTACCACTTAATCTGATCAGTATGTAGATTAATGTCTTTCTATAGAGGATGCCACTAAGGTCTTCAAAAGGAGTCCTTCCATTGTCCCTAATCTCCAAACATCATGAAAGAAAGTTAACCTGTTAAGTGCCTGTCAACAGAAATCATAAATTAACTATTATATAGTAAGAAAAAAAAGTAAAAAGGGTTAAAAAAACCCACCTCTTGCAATACCATCCCTAGTAGTACCCATCTCTATATTTCATTATTAACTAATGCCATTTGTGAACACAAACAAACTCTGTAATACTGTTGAAAACAATATCTTCAACAAAAAGAATTAAAATTATGTGAATGGTCTGATAGGGTAAGTCAAGGTAAGCTTTGAAGAGAGAGGCAATATCTTTTACCTGGGCAATGCAAATAGCTGGGAAAAGTACATGGTCTCTGGACGTGCATACTTCTCTGAAGGAAGACACATTTCCCCAGAGATTTTTGTTCCCTTTCTAACTAGATTAATCCATTAATCTACTGAAAGACATTAATCTGCTGAGAGATATCACCTCTGCTTACCAACCCTGGCCATTTACATTCTTCATTCAGTACAGCTGCAATTGCTCTTCAGCTGTAAATATCTATTTATTTTTCCTTCTAAAAAGAGCTTGATCTTAATGTTGCAAACTTTTGTGGACATAATATTTTTGTGAAAGCCATTCGAAATTTAACATGACAGAGAGGGTAGAGAAATGGGTTCAAAGATGAATTGAGCCACAAAAGCCAAAAGGTTATTTCATACAAGGAGTTGTGGACACACGTTCCTTGGCAGGCCCCACGAATTATCATTAGTAACGTGTAAGGGGCCCAACAAATGGCAAAGATGCAGACAATTATGGCAAGAGACTTCGCAATTTTCTTGTCTCGTTGCAGTTTTGATCCGGTTTTTGCACAAAAAGAAGCAGATAGGTCATTCTCTGGGGTTACAGAATTACCTCTGGATGGCAGTGTACTTTCAGTTACCAAAGACTCTTTCTTTGGCCTCATAGAGGAAGAAACACTGTCCTCTGTTTCTGAAGAAGACAAGCCCTGCCTTGGCAAGAGGCAAGCTCTCCAAGACAGGCCGCCGCTCTTGGCCGGCTCGCCGTCCGACACGCTGCCGCGTCTCTGGCGCCTCTGGATGTCCCGGAAGATGTGCACGTTGAAGTAGGTGACGGAGATGAGCGGCACAAAGAACTCCACGGTGGAGGCGCACAGGAGGAAGTACCAGTTGCTGAAGAACTCGGCGTAGCACTCGTCCTCGGCCACCACGCTGCAGCCGGCCACGTGCTCCCAGAAGAGGACGGCCGGGCAGTAGAGCAGGAAGGCCAGGACCCAGATGGCTGCCATCTTCACCACGGGGCTGGAGGCCGCTCCCTGCTGCACTCGGTAGGACACCTGTGGGAAGCAAGGAAGAACATCAGACCTTTAGAGAACTGCTTGGAAACCACAAAAATACCAGCAAAGGAGCAGGTATACTGTTTGGGAATTGAGAGCTGTGGTTATGATGAACAGCTGAAGGCCTCCCAGGACTTGTCCCAAGTTACGTTAAATTTATTGATGTTGACATAGCATAGGAGTGTCTCTCGACAGGTTAATGCAACAGTGCTAGGGTCCTGGTCCAAGCAATGAAACACGATCGTCCATCAGTGTTAGAAGCAGCTCTTAATTTGTGGTGCTTTGTTTGAGACATCTCCAGCCTGACTCGCCAGAGTAATTAGCATTTGATAGTTGCTTGGTGCATGATTCCCATTTCCTGACAACCACACTGTCTTTTGACAGCATTTTACAAGGAAATGGGACTGTATATGTAAACATAATTGACAGAAAGTGTGCCAAATATATTTAACAAACACCTTTGAAAAAATGCATTTACCACATAAATCATGAAGAGCTAGGAATGGACTGCAGTTCACCGAATCACAGAATCACAGAATGTTCAAGGTTGGAAGGGACCTCTAGAGATCATCTAGCCCAACCTTCCTGCTCCAGCAGGCACACCCAGAGCATGTGGCACAGGGTGGCATCCAGGCGGGTTTGGAAGACCCTCAGAGAAGGAGGACTGCAGTTCTGCAGTCCTTAGCTGACAAAGCCATGAAATCATCCTTTTTCCTCCTGTCTCCCCCAGCTCCTGGCCCAGTACATATTTTTCACTATACAATTTAGGAGAGGCAAATATTTTATAGCTTTCATGCCCTGTTCAATCCTTTTGACAGAATATTAGGAATAAAAAAAAGAATAAAAAGAATGAATGTATAATAATGCTAATATTTTTTAAAATGCTGAAATGTAACATAAGACATCATATTGACATCCTTATAAATTATCAAAGAGCTGGAACCTTTGTCTGTCCTGTATATTTCACTACCACCTCAGCTGACCTCCATCCTTCACATGAACTAGGCCATAAAGCACACAGGGCTCTCTGCAGGAAACAGAAATGCAGCAAGTATCTGAAGCCTTTGGTTGTGTTCTACATATTGACAATTTCTTCTTGCGTATCCCCAATGTCCTTCATATCACTACCCTGTCACCAGTGATTATTTCTCTAATGCCTAATCTTAGGTATCCATAGTTTACTTCCAACTTCCTCTTTCCTTAGCCCGTTTATTGCCAGACTCCTCCTTTGCCTTCTTCACCCCTCCGTTTTCCCTAGTAGCACAACAGCAGCCCATAGCAAAAACAGGGAGAAAAGAGCTGGTGCACTGGCTCTGGGCTCGAGTGCAGAATATTCACCTTATTTACCAACAGTAATATAGCAATTTCCACATGCCAGCACAGATTTGAGAGCTCTTGTCTTGAGTAAATTTGCACCTATGCTCATTAATACAGCAACAGGTGTATCACTAATATCAAGATTTGACCTAGCAAGGTCCACATCCCACATTCTTGAGACAAAACTCAAAGACACCGTAAACAGGGTACTTACAGCTTTAGTAACAGACAGGAAACGGTCATAGCTGATCAGAACTATGTTAAATACTGAAGCCGTGCAGAGAAGATAGTCCATAAGAAGCCAGAACTTGCAGACACTTCTTCCCAGTTGCCATTTCCCTGTTAAGCTATAAGGGATGTACAGAGGCATGCAGAATGCACCTATGAAAAGCAACCATAAAGATAAAATGCAGTTGTTAAAGTTACGATTGTAAATGGTGCTCCTGCAAGCAAAGAGTCAATATTTTGATATTTATTAAAAAAAAAAAAACTAGTAAGATACCAATAATTTATACTAGCAAGTAATTTATATGATATTTAAATATCGTGAAATCTGGTGATGACTTTCTACATACTAGATCTCAGAGAATTTGTGTATGCCAAATGTTAGGAGTAAGCTTAGAACAAATCAGCAGAGAAAGATCTGCTGAAGAAGAAAACTGCAGTCTAAACAAATTTGTAGACTCTAAAGATATGTAATCTGTGCCCAGGATGCATGCATTGTGGTTATGCTTAGGGAAGTAACCTTGTTACTGAATATCCTACAATCTTCATCTGTGTTAGACTTTTCCCCCAAACACATCTACAAATGTTGCTAATGTTGCTTATTAATGTGAGATTAGTTAGCATTTCTAAGGTAGCAAAAATATACTGAAGAATTTATATGTTGTCTAGAAACCTGCCAAAGATGGAGTAGCTGCAACAGATATACAAAACTTTCCATCAGCAATGTGTTAAATCATGCTAGTTCTTCTGCTGAGATCATTCTGATAATTTTTTTTTTTTTTGGTTTACCCAAAAGGCCCAAGGAACAAAAAACTTTAGGCAATGAGAGAAACAAGTCAGCATTTGTTGCAAGGAGAAAGGTTGATAAATAAAGACTAAAATTCTTGAAGTTAAGGAGGTGTTAAACACAGAAAAAAAGAACAAAATAAAAAAGTAATACGAAGATTCCCCAGAATCTATCTGGAATCAGATGTTTCATTTTGCTGCAATATGCTGTAGTTGTTTGCAAATGTAAAAAGTTTGTATGTTGCTACCAAGAGAGTTTACCAATAATTTCACCTTTCTCCATTTATCAGGAACCAGAAATTCTCTTGCCATAAGTGAAGGAAAGACTCCACTAATCATTCCTACTTTGCTAGCACAGTTGTTAGTTTTGTAACAGCTTCTTACAATGCAAATAAAGCTGAAGTAGGGAGTTGCCTTTAGCCAGGATACCAGAACACTGGCTTCCAGCGAACTGTTTTCATAAGCAAGTCCTGTTTGTGTTTTATTTTTAAGCTAGCAATTTAGCAACTTCTTTCTCATAACGTAATTTTATCACCACAAATATTCTTTCAAAAATATCTGATGCTCCATGCCTGAAATAGCTGCCCCACTAGGGACAAATAGAGAACACTATGCAACTTCAAGATCCACTGAAAACTTTTCAGATTAATATTTTCAATATGTCAGCTGCAGATTGCAAGATCTTAAGATTTACTGAACATACTCAGGCTGATGTGACCCACTGAACGTAACTGTTTTTGGGGCAAGGAGCTGATAGCAATGGCTACTATTGCAGGTGCCAGCACACAGCACTTTCAGTATTAACAGCTCATCTTAATGCACTTAATACACACTTGAAATACAAGCAGCATCACTCTTCTACAAAATACTCATTTTTCAGAGTTGCTGATAACAGCTATTGTTCTCATCAACTTCAATGGGATCAAACAATGTGTGATACCATGTCCAAAGTAATCTCTGATTTTAGCTATAGATATAACTATAGTATAAGAAGCAGGCTTCTGTATTTGAAATTATTCTCACTTTTAATAAGAGGATGCAAAAGACATGAGTCACACTGTCTGGAAAGATTCCAGATCCCTAAGACATTAAAAATAATACTACAGCAGTTTCAGAAAATAAAGCATTTTCTGACTGGTCTCAGAGAAAAAGGTCACCAGATCAAGGTGGTCTATCGACCAACAAAATACCTGCACCAACATCTCCTCTTGGCTAACTTAAGACTCCATGAGGCAAAAGCTACAAGTAAGAACTGGTGTAGAAATTAGGATTTAAAATGTCATGATTAAATTGTATAATATGAGGAGAAACAGGCTTTTCCAGAAGACATGAGCAATGGAGTGACAGTTCTAGCCAACTGTGTGTAGAGAGCAGGAAAACAAATGTTTCAGCAAAGGCATCATTTAGTTTCTGCCCCGTGGAGTGATCCTCAGAACTCAAGACTGCTAAAAATTACATAAATGAAGTAGTCTTAGAGGCAAAACTCAAGTGCACCACTACTCACAATTGAGAAAGGCATTTGCGAATAAAATACATTGCTAGAAGTAGTGCAGATCAGTGAGGCTGATACTTCCCTCCTTGTGGTTTAATGAATACTGGTCTCTGTGACCACTCGAAAGAGAAGCACTTGCATGTCGAAATACCAATTTCATAGAATCATAGAATCCTTAAGTTCAGAAGGGACTTCTAGAGGTCATCCAGTCCAACCTCCTTGCACACACAGGGTCACCTAGAGCACATGGCACAGGGCTGCATCCAAGCAGGTTTGGAAGATCTCCAGAGAAGGAGACTCCACAACCTCTCTGGGCAGCCTGTT
>JAVCKT010097598.1:0-11538 GCA_032273925.1 Rhynchotus rufescens
AAGAAAGAAAGAAAGAAAGAAAGAAAGAAAGAAAGAAAGAAAGAAAGACGTAAATATTGTCACTAAGAGGACTGTAGCATCTTCATTATAAACATTTGTAGAATTGGCATAGGGCAAGGCAGGCTGTGCCATGCAGATTGTGGCATCTCTCTAATATCACTAACACATCATAGAACTGTCATGGTATCCACACACTGCTCATAACTGTTCTATGACAGTTGTCCTTCAAACACCTCTCCAATCTATGGAAGCCATAAGGAAAACTATGTAAGCTACGGAAAGAACACTCAGGAAATGTTCATGGTTTTTTTCAGGATAAATTCACAGAAATAAATAATGCATTAGGTAACATGCTAACTTTCTATTGTTTGATTACGTAAGGAAAACATCTTAGAATACATATTACGGAACATGTAACATTTCTTTACTAATACTCCATTTTTTGTCCATCATACTTCACAGTATTGCAATGAAAGATGCACATGTGAAAGTCACCTGTGTGACCTATGAATCATCAGGCTCAAATACCAAGACCACTGCAAGAGAACATATTTCAGCGTGGGTCTCGTAAAGTTCACTGGGAACTCTAATTATCGAGGCAAGTACTTGAGCCACCCTACAGCATCTTCAGTAAGTCTTACAAACTTGGCAGGTATTTCAAATCCTATGTTTTTCATAAAAAGCAGTTGAGACACCAAAAGTTTTGTTTCTGCACAAGCACCTGAATCTTGTCAATGTTAGGCACGTGAAGCAAAGGCTCACTGGGATCCACCAGCTAAGCGCATCCATGCAAATAATGGAATTTCTGTAACGAAGAAAACACAAACTGATAAGGAAAGGCAAATTCAGAACAGTAGGCGGGTTAACTCGGACACTAATGAAACTCATTTTTTTAAGTAAATGTTCATCAATAATTGCTTGACTAGTTGGACTTCCATCAGCAATATTTCAACACTAAAATGAAGCTTCTCAACTCATGTAATGCTGGAGCACAAATGTGGCAACCTATCCAAGCTCAATGTCTGAAGAGAAAACATTAGCCTGCTCACTGAATAGCTCATACAGACTTAGTGCTGAAATATTCAAGAGTCACTGCTTTTAAATTATGTTCCAAGATACGATTTCTTCGTATGTTTTATTCTTTTCTGTTCCTTTTTCTAGGAACCTAGACCAGCCTGATCTAATGTCTTTCTATCCCTGAGCTAAATAATTCGCAGTCAAACTGAAAGAGCTGTTTCCAAGGCTTTAGTGGAGGGTATTTAAGGTTGAAGTAAAATGTTGCCTAGGTCAAGAGTAGTTAGTACCGACAACCCACTAGTTATTCCTTCGCTCTCTAGACAGGAACAATAAATTCAAGTGTAATTGCTTAACTCTTAATTTCAGGTACTTCCACAGCATTCAATATCATATTAATTATAGCCTCTAGATTTAGATAAACTTCTAGGGGAAAAAAAAGACATATATACAACAAAGGACATAATTCACTTTGCTCTCCTCATTCATATTTTCTGAAGCCAACTAATTTCATCTCATGGGGGCTTAATAGTGAGGATTTTCAGATCCCCTCTGGTATTCCTCTGCTGCAAAGTGGATAAGGCAGGTGCTGAATAGACGAATTGAGATAATGTGGTAAGGGAAGTAACAGATGCAGTGGTTATCACACATTGATTTTCTTCAAGCCCTAGCAGAACCATGGGAATGCTAAATTTCTCATTAAAAAAAATCTATTTTGACTAATAGGCATTTAGATACCAAAACCTAAAATAAGTGCACAGTAAAAGATTAACACTCACCCAGAAAACTATGCCCAAATATATTTATAAAATGTCATAGTTTTAAAACTAATTATGTTGGATGCCTTATACATTATTTTGAACTCTTAGTTTTGGCAGAAATGTTCCATTTTTTGTGGTTAGGAAAAAAAAAAAAAAAAAAAGCTTGAAAACCAGAGTCCAAAGTCCTGGAATATGAGAAAGGACATAAAAGAAACCTGAAATGTTCTTCTTTATGCAGCTGATGATTTTAAGCCACATATTATTTGTGACCTAACCTATGATTTTGATTGCTTGAGATGTCAATCTCATAAATATTATAAAGAAAAGAGACTATTATGCTTCTCAGGTTTGTTTCTAAGGCCCAGTCACATGTATACATCAGAGTGACAGAACCATCCGTAGGACACAAAGTCAGTGCCCATCATTTGTTACTCCTGAGGGAATTTGTGGAGGAGTCCAATAGCTGCAAACCTGAGATAAACTCCTATCTTCTGCCTTATTCTGCATCATTCCATAGCATTTCACATAGCTTATCAAAATAAACTGTTTGCACAGAATTAAAAACTTAAAGTTATGGTTAAAATGGCCTTGCTTTAGACAGCGCTGAGCACAGGATGCAGTTGGCAAATAAAGCCAGCAGCTACACGTAGGATAGAAAATCAGTAGATAAATCATCTCATTAATAAGTTTAGGCAAGTCAGAATTTCTTTTAAATCCTACAAGCAGAAGATCTTGGGAGATGGACAACAAAATGTATGGCAACTGAGGGAAGTTTCCAGTGACATTACCCATGACACAAAAAGAATTTATTTTCTGTTGAAGTGTGAATCTGGAGTAATCTAAATTCTCCCTGACATCAGTCCTCTTTAGGATGGAAAGAAATACTAAAAATAGAGGTTAAGTCGGAGACTTTTTGGGGAAATGGGACTTATGGGAATACTTTATATAACAGGCACTTAAAGGCATAGGGAAACTGCTTTGCTCTCCAATACTCCACCCAATCTTATTATGCACAAGACTTCTTCATAAATGAAAGCTGACTAGTGCTTTTCTAGGGAGTATTAAGTGTTTGGGTATTTTTACAAGAAAATGATTTGCACATGCAAAATGATAATTTTAATTGACTATAGAAGAACGCCTATCAACACAAACAGAACACCAAAAATTAGCTGAACTACAAAAACCTGTTAACATTCACAGAAATATTAAAAAAAAAAAAAAAAGAAAAATAAGTCTCATGGAAATTCTCAAAGTTATAGTGGAATTACTGATAGTGGATCCTCAAAAGAAATAAAATATATTTTTGCTTGCAGGAAATGTTTTTATTCCATACTAGATTTTACTAGAAAAAGTAATGTTCATAGACACCGTAAATAGTGTGGTTAATTATATTCTTTTTTTCCAAAATGTACAGACCACATTGTATTTCAAGCTACAAGGACTTTAATTACCTATGTAAACCAAAACATCAGATTATGATGATGCTAGCTTTTTGTCCTAATCACTGATCTCAGGTAGGGCACCAAACATATTATAAATGTGTAAGTTTATCTCAATAAAGAAATTTTCAGACACTCTAGCAATAAAAGCTGACAGTATGAAAGTCAAAAATCTACATTTAAGAAAGAAATGATATCACATCTCATATAATAGCAGAAATTATTATATACAGACTGAAACTGGAAAAAATTCTTGTTCTGATTTTGCTTTCTCACCAGTAAGACTTTTGAAGGATAAAAAGAAATCTCATTATTAAGTGTTCTGGCAAAAGAATTAGTCCCTAATTTGAAAGACTTTCAGTGTACTATTATACACAACTAGATTCAAATATACATTCCAGCAAAGACACTGCTAACGAAACTCATTTTAAAGTTAATGAAGGCTTTTCTACATATTGCAGAGTTCCTGATTAGTTCCATATGGGGACATTCTTACTACAGAAGGGCCAAGTTCTGGTTTAGTTAAAGCAGGCTATTTTGTTCTGGAAGGACTGCATACATGGAATTAAATCAAATGTCACTTGGAGACTATTCCCATTATTTATGGCCAAACATGATTCAAAGATCAGAGCATAACTGTATAATGCAGGCTTGAAACCATGAAAGTTTGCTGGCCTGAAGTTGTCGCTAGAAGCACCTCGCTGCAAGGATCAGCAGTGCTAATTACAGTTGATCAAAAATATCAATTAAAAAAGTAAGGATATTTCAATCTTTTGCATTGTTAGAAATTAAGAAAGATAGAAAGAAAAACAAAAGACATACATCACAGCCAAGAGTCACACCACACCAAAGCTCCAGGACAAGGGCTCTCAGTTTTCAGGGGGCTGTAGTTGTCTCTCTCCTCTCACTCCTGCCTCACTTCACAGTCTCACATTATTTGAGATCAGGAGTGTTTCCTAGTGCACAATAATGGCAAGATAAATGGCATATGGACCTGGAACCTCTTTCTGTGTCCTGTGCAACACAAGAGCTAATATATTGCAGAATGGCTCTCCCACCTGCCATGCACACATGCCACCTCCGTTCGGTTCTGACACAGAGGATGGAGGGAGGAACCCCAGGAGTTGGGGCTGAAGAGGAAGGGAGAACACAGGATGAAGAAGAGCAGGCCCGTGTACAAGTCTGGCAGGCAGCAGATGGGCATGCATGGCATCCATGCAGACAGGGGCACCACAAGGGATGTGCTTCACGGGGAGCAGGCCTTGAGCCTAGGATCACTGACAACACAGTGGTACAACCACCCAATAGGTGTAGCGTAGTGTATGTGCAGAACAACATCACTGCTACACTGTACACACCCCATCATTACTGTCTGTGTTTATGTTCTTTGCTTCCTTTGACTCCAACACTTATGTGTGCTTAGAAACTCTCAATAGTGACTATCTATTCAGACCACTGATCAACAAACGACATTCTGCCTATCAAACTTTAATTGCACTTTGTTTTCCTAACCCTATCTGCATCATAATGGTAATCCCTTATGTAGTCGATACTCTACATAATTCTTATCCATTATCTGAACACACAATTTTCACCCAGTAGATAGAAAATTGTGAAGGATTCAAAAAGTTGTATCTGTTAAAGCAAGCATGGGGATTTGGGAAATACACTTCCTGGGCAGTTAATAACTTCTGTAGAAAGGGTAGTATAGTAACAGAAATTTTCCTGAATGACTTAACTTTTGCCAAAGGAAACTAATACATTTAAGAAGCATCTGCCTTTCTCTAAAGCATTCTAGCTCCTCTAGAAAGCAGGCTTAAATATTAAGTTAACAAGAATATTTGTTATAGATAAGCTGGCTGTCATTTTTTTTTTTGTCATTATATCTACCTCAGCCAGAATACCATACCTACAGTCATATAGAATAAGTTATTTGGCCAATACACAGGTTTTTTTTCCCTATAGTGGAATGAAGATTATTTGAGCAAATGAGCCTTTCTGCCAACATGAACTGTGTATATAGTATGGGACATTGTTGATACAACAGCACAACGGGAGCTTTACCAGGAAATCTTTTAATTGGAGACAGTCACTGTAAATACCTCACACCTACTCTGTCAAAGGGCTGTAGTTACTATTCTAATAGCTGTGAAAGGGCTCTCTCAATCTGCTATTAACTCTCAGATAACCCCTGAGAACTCAAATATCCTACTGTTGACAGTTAATCCTTTGTGCAGGAAAGCAGAGCACAAGTTAGATATGCACAGCTTATTGTGAATGAGATTGTATTCTGATGCCAAGATTACTAGGTAATAAATATTTATTGTCTTCCTTCCTTTTCCTTTAGCCAGGAAGAAGGGAATGGTATCCATAAACATAGACAAGCAGCTCCTAAGGATATCAAATACTGCTCTCTAGTGACTAGGGGAAGGTTTTGGTTGACGTGGGTAGACAACAGCTGGGACCTCTTCTTCAGCGACAGAGGAGGTTTAATCACCGCAGGGAGGGTCTTTGAGTGAGCTGATGAAGCAGCAGGAAGGGAGTAAAAGGCTTCCCAGCACCACACTGAACTATGGATCACTCATTTTGTTCCCAGCAACTGCGTGGGGGTTCTCACCTGCGACTGTCAAACGCGGCCCTAGCACCGATGAGAGGAATGCCCTCCTAGGTCTTCACAACAGTTTCTTTGTAGGAGCCAACACTGGCAGTTATCCACTCCTGGTTTTCATCTTCATTGTTAGAAACCCTGAGGGAAGGTAGAAGGCGGTCTGAATTGCAGAGAAACCAAATCCCAATAGGTAAATTCAGTGCAGCCAGAGAGCCAAAACCTTCACCGAGAAATGAAGATCTAAGAGATCCAAGAGATCAAAAGATCTACCTGCAGAGACCTGGGGACTTTAAGACATAGATAAAAGCTACCCAGAATCAGAAAGTTCTGTCCAAGTTTTAAAAAAGGTGCAGAAATCGACAGATTCAATGTCCTAAAGTTTCTTTTTTATGTGTTTTCCAACTCTATATACTGGTGCATTAGAGCCTCATTATCTTATGTCAAGTGCTGAAGCAGTTTTCATGTGTGGTCAGAACTAACCTCACAAAGTCAGAGCATTTCCCATATACACAGTAAATGGCATTTCAGGTCAGTATTTTGCATATGGGAAGGTTTGAAAGTATAATCACTTCTCTCTTCATTTTGTCCTTGTTGGTTGATAATTAATGATTACAAAAATGTAAACAAAAGCCAAAAAAACCCACCCGTTATTGTTGTTATTTTACTAAATAGACATAAACTAAACTCTGTATATTTGCACTCAGGGACATATAAGAGAAGAAATATTTTAGTCCTCAGTATTTCTGAGCTGCAAGGGGATTTTTAGTGCTGCTCCAAAAGCTGGCCACAGTATGTACTGTGCTACATGAACATCCATTAGGCTTAGAAGCACACTGAAATATTTGAAGAGCTGACAGCTGGGCAAAAAAATGTATTCAGATGTATTAAATCAGGGCCAAGGCAGACAGTTTCCATAAAAGCTGGGGTCCCATTGCAGAATGCATAGAAAACCATTACAGGATGCTGTTTTTTCTTGTCCTACATTTTTCAAGCTTCCCATGTTTCTCCTGTAACAGATGGGTGATGCTCTGCCAGGAAGTGACAAGATGACATTAGCTATGTTATCATACCTACAGCGAAACCTCTGTGTGATGGACAGTATTTGTTTGTCTGTTCTAGATTCTTACATTCTGTTATTTTGAAAACAGAGTTGCAGTGTAAGGTGAAACTCCCTGCAGGGAAAGGGCACAGCTCATTACTGCAAGCAACTCATGCTCCTTAGCCTGCTCAGAGGAAAAAATAAAATCAGTTTGCAAGGTTAGACCAGAGGGAGCCAAGGAAAAAGAGCAGGCAGAACATCTGAAAAAACAGGGAGAAGAGCAGACAGCTACTCAGGCTCTGCTTGTCATGCAAAAACAGACTAAAAGAGGGGGTTTCTAAAGCAGAAGGGGGGATGTGTGTACCACCATTTGCTACAAATCAGAGCACTCCCCGTTAACTGCTCAGCTTCAGTCACCTCTTAGTTCAGTTTTCTCAGCTCGTAACAAAGTTAACTGAGAGCCTGGGCAAACACAAGAACACAATGGCAAGGGACAATTTGTTTACAAATCATTTTTATTTCTATTCAGTTTTACCTTGTCATTTTAATTTTTGTTATTTAAAACATTTGTGCTGTTTACGTAACTGATACCTTATTTTCAAATTTAAAGTATTTTCTTGACGCTTGTAGTAAAGTTCATTAATAAAAATATCAAGAGACACCCACTTCCAAGCCCCAGCTGCTTCAGGGGCTTGTCACATTTTGGAACACGATTCTCCTTTCTGTTCTAGAGCCCTGCACAGGACATGGGGCCTTAAAGGGCTGGGAGGCTCCGTGCAGATCACTGCGAGCTCTAGCTGAGGCCTAGCTCTCATTAAGGTTACACATTAAAGGTACAGTAAGGCAAATAACTTTAAAAAATAGTAGGAACTGCTGCCCTGGGAGTTTGAGTAGGCCAAAAGCTGGCAATTGTGACCCATTCTGAAAGCTACTGTGTGAAGAGGAGATAGGAGAGGGAAGAGGCAACACGGCAGGACTGTCCAGTACAGAAGCAGGACAACGGAAAATTGCTATGACAAGTTCTGTAAAATCACAAGTGGTATCAAAAAAAGGTGAGAAAAGCACAAACTTTTGCTGTTAGAACAAGAATGAGACGACACTAATTAAACTTCCATGAAACAAGCTTACAGAGGCTTTTCAAACAAGGCCTATTGGTCTTGTCAAACGCTGCCCAAGTCTTGGTGCAGGCTGAAGTAGAGGCAAGTTCAAAGTTCAAAATGACTAAAGAAATCTATGGGAAAAGTTGCCAAGTTTTATCAAATACAATAAGGTAGGGGTTCAAGAGATGCCTTTGAGGTGCTCAAGCTCTAAGGGATAATATCATGATTATTGTGAAAATAGTCACTTGTCACTTGACCTTTTTTCACCTTCTTTCCCTCCTACTGGCAGGTATTATGAACACGAACATACTGAAATAGGGGAACTTTTGGGCTGAACAAATAGGGGAACTTCTGGGCTGAACAACGTTGTTTCTATGATCCTATATACTTTCAAAATTCATAAAGCTTTTGGAAAAAGAATATTAGGTAGCTGTAAGATGTATAATGACATTTTCCATCTCATGATGGAAAATGTCATTATATATGGCTTGTACATAGTATATGTATATGGCATGCCATAGTACAAGCCAAAGAGCTTTCCTACAGTAATAAAGTTATTCAGGTTAAAATTTAATTAACTAGAATGTGAACGCCCAATAGCTAATCACAATGAACTCATAATGCTACATATAACCTTGACTACAGAACAAATACGTGCAATAATTTCACCTCCGTCACAATTTAGATTATGGATAATTCAAGCATATATGGTTAGGCTGATATATTTTCATTGAACTGTTGTGTGTATGTTGTACTGAGTTAAATTTACCATGAGTTTAAGTAAAATGTCCACAAAACAGCGCAATTCCAGAACCATTCGCCCTCCCAAAAGTTACACTATTAAGAATTAAGTCAAATCATTAATGTTTAAAATAATACTCTGGTTCACATCCCAAACAAGGAATATGGGCAGTTTTAGTGAAATTTGTTACAAGCAAATGTATTTTATGTATTGTATTTTTTACAAATAATATTTTTAAAATAATTTTTTTTTTACAAATAATAATTCTTTGTGTTCCATCAATTCTCACAGGTTGAGAAAAAAAACTTAAAGACAAGTTAAAGGCAACTTAGACAATTAGGCTAAGAGATATTTTTTTTTCTTTATTTCATGTGGATTAGTGAGAAAAGTACTATATGATAGATCAATCCATAAAAGCTACTTATTCTCCTGTTACTAACTGCATTTAACAAATAAAGCTACCGAGCAATAACCCTTCAAGCACCAGCATAAATAAATCTAATCATTTCCCTTTACTCATTCTCTGACCCATCGGTTTCTGTAAAGACAGCAGAAAATAATTGTCACTTTTCTGTTTTAAGCCAAGAGAAATGTTTCAATTTTATAACATAAAGAGAGTTAAGGAAAAACTATCTGATCCAACCCATCCATAGAAGCGGAGGAGGGTATCACAGAATCACAGAATCACAGAATGGTTGAGGCTAGAAGGGACCTCTCGAGTTCATCTAGTCCAACCCCTCTGCTCAAGCAGGGACACCCAGAGCTCAGGGCAACTGGGATAAAAAAAATCACTCTTGGCAGAAGACAAGGAGCACAAGCACTTTTAACTTGGCAATTTCCCCTCTTCTCTGCCCAAATTCTTTGCAATTGTAACTGCACAAAAAGGAAAATCAATACTAGGAAATTCCCTATTACAGACATCATTATTTATAGATATCCTCAGAAATACTACTATTTACCTATATACTATCTAGTTACTATTTAAAAACATTAATCCATTTGTTTGAAAATGGATGCTACATAATGTTTTCCCTACATTGCTGAGTTGCATTTTCATTTCACTCCAAATAAAAATGCAATAGATTTTATACACTACTATGGATCGTCTCTTGTAACTAAATAAATGAAGTTGTGTGAAAGCCTTCCTGGGTGCCATACCTGCTTCAGCTACACGGTAATCCTGTTGGCTTTAACAAAATTCCCCCTACAATTAATTTACACACAGCTTTTCTGAACAGGACTTTATTATTGCTATTACCTAAACCAACTCTTGGTTCAAATATAGCTAACAAACTGAACATGGAAAATTGAACATGCAAGAAAGCCTGATTGTTATGTACCCTTCAGCTGATCGTCTTGGCTTTCTTTTTCCCTCTTCATTAAATGTCAACCCTACGACTGTCTGGTGAAGGGCTGGGGTGCTTTGGTGAAGCTTCCAGAAGTTTCTCTGTTAGTGAAACTTATTAGAACTCGCGCCTGCTCCAAGCGGACAAGAGCAGTTCAGGAGCCACCTCCACAAGCCGTGGCCGGCGCTCGAGCACTGCCGAGGGACAAGGCCCTGGAGACCCCCTCTTGCTTTGGGAGGGCAGCGGGAAGCCGGCGGCTCCAGCCCCGCTTCCCAGCGCGCTAGGAGCTTGCTCCGTGCCTATGGCTACTTGCATGTGACACCACACAATGAAAGCAGCTCGGGCTTTTGTCCACGGAAGGACAATCCCAGTCAAGTCAAAGCCTTTTCCATTGACCCCAACAGGCCCAGGAGAGGGCCCTTTTTAATCAGGAATACCGCGGTGGCCCCACGCAGGCCCGGCCCCAACACCCGGCTCCAGAGCGGGCCACGGGCGGCAATTCTGTCCGTCGCCTCGTGAAGCGGGACAACTCCGTCCCCTTCGTCCGCAGGGGCTGCCCCCAGCCAACACGCTGGTGCCGCGGAGCCAGCAGGGACAGGGAAGGCCCCTGGGAGCCCACCGGGGCAGCAGGGCAGGGGCAGCAGGGCAGGGAGGGCCCCGCGGAGGCAGCAGGGGCAGCAGGGCAGGCAGGGCCCCTGGGAGCCCAAAGGGGCAGCAGGGCAGGGGCAGGAGGGCAGGCAGGGCCCCTGGTAGCCGCCAGGGGCAGCGGGGCAGGGGCAGCAGGGCAGGGGCAGCCCCCGGTAGCCGCCAGGGGCAGCGGGGCAGGCAGGGCCCCTCGAGGGCAGCGCGGGCGGCGGGGCGCGGGGTGGGGCCTTTCCCCGCCCCTTCCCGGGGCTACTTAGGGAGAGGAGCGGCTGCCAGCAGGGGCTGCCCTTCTCTTCCCCCCTAAAGAAAGAAAGAAAAGAAAAAGAAAAAAAGAAAAAAAAAGAAGAAAAGGAAAAACAGGAGAAAGGAGACTAGCCGGTGTTTGTTCTCTCAGGAGTTTTTGTGTTTTCCTTTTTTTAAAACAAAAAAAAAAGATTTCGTTTGTTTTTTTTTTAAGTGTGAGGGCGCTGCCTCAGCTTTGGTGCGTGATGGTGAGTGCGCAGGACGGGCAGCGCGGCCATGGCGGGGGAGAAGCCTCCTTCAGTCCGCGCTGCGGCCGTGGAGAGGCTCGAGGGAGGAGGAGGAGGAGGGAGGGTGGGGCGCCGCCATAGCTGTTAGGGCGCGGAGGGCCTCGTGGCCGCGCCGCCCTGTAAGGCGGCCCGAGGGCCCTGGCCCCGCGGAGCCCGTGCCGTTGGAGAGGCCGGGCGGGCCGGGGAGCCGGAGCGGGAGCGCGGTCCGGCCGCGAGGGGCCATGAGGGCGCCGGGCGCCTTCGCCTCGCACCGCGAGCCGCCATTTTGTGGCGCCGCCGCCGCCGCCACGCGGGGCCGCGAGCGGCGCCTCCCG
>JAVCKT010097600.1:0-11535 GCA_032273925.1 Rhynchotus rufescens
GCTCTCTTCTTGTGTCCCTAGGGTCTGGGATTCTAGAGGGCTGCCCCTGACAAACACAGAAGCAAAGGCAGCATTCACTGCATTTGAGGCAGAACTGAGGAAGAACTCACTTCTTGAACAGTACTTGATTTGGAGACACTAGCCTGGGGACAACTAATTGGAGCAGGAAAGAATTCAGATAAAAGTGTTAAAAAAGGATGTTGTATTTATTGGCAAGAATACATAGTCATTTCTCATTTATATCCTAACATTGTTCCTTGGTTTATATCCTAACATATTCCTTGGTAGAAGATACAGCAGTGGGGAATATCAGATTTATGTTTGCTACACAGCATACCAGGCAACTGGTAGCGTCCAGTAGAGATCACTGTTCTGTGAACGTGAGCTCTCACTGTTTGCGGGGAAATATATATATACAGACAGGTTTCAGCCAGTTCCCATGTCCTTAGCTCAGTGGGTTGTCCACCAGTAATATGAAATTGAAAAGGCAGGGCAGCAAGGCTGCATTTAGCCCTGGTGTTGTGCTGAACTCTGTGGAAGTGCTTGCCAGCATAAAACTGATGATCTCATTTGAGCTTTTCATCACTCAACACTGAGATAAAACATCTGTGGAGGCAAGGCCACAGGTATTTAATAGCATGTAGAAAAGCTCTATAAAAGTGGCTATTTGCTATTCATTAATATTACATTTCTGGACAGAGGTCCCAGGTAAGGCGAGGAACCCTGCATTGCTCTAGAGTGCTATAAATTGATCTTGAGAGACAGTTCCTGATAAAAATGCTCAATATTGAAATAACAAGGACATTCCCTATTGCTTTCTAGGCAGGTGGCTGAGGTCATAGTTTAAGATTTGCATATTTCAATACTACTAGTAATTACAGGTATTAGAACTAAAAGAAACATTAGCTTACAGGATGAGTAGACTTTGACTGCAAGCAATTTACACTTTGTAGGAGGGCCTGATTTCCCTGCTCATTGAAGAACTAAATCCCTCAAAAATGCCCCACACAGAACACACTAAAATAGGAGTTCTCAGAATTTTTAATCTGAGATGAATCATAATCTAAGCCTCGATTTTCTCAACTCACCATCAAGGACAAACACATTTCAATCCACAAGACCTGAATTCCTAGCAGGATGATTAATAGAGACTTCACCCTGGGAGAATAGTATGAATGTACCGAAACAAAATGTTTTGAGCTTTGAAGCCACATATCTAGAAAAGATTGTCTGTACAACACTTGGTGTGCCTTCAGCTCAGAAAGACCCTGAGCAAACTGATAAGGAATGACATGAGGAACATTTGTTACTGAATATAAGATTTCCTGCTTACCATGCTTTCCCTGGTGGAACGCATTCAGTGCTTTGTTTTTCCTACGCATTGTAGGTTGTTTTCTTGTTACACAAACTCCTTAAAACTACTAGAATAAAAAAGAGGACTATGAATCTGTTACAGTCTTTATGAAAAATCTTCACACATGATGTTTGTAATCATATTTGAACAGACCTCCATTTTGTTTGAATCTTAGCTAAAGTGCTAAAAAAATCTTAAAGTGGAAGGCGGGACTTGACCATAACTAGTTAATCTATTTTGAAAAGCATGAGGCTCCATCTACAGTCATATTTTAAACTGAGTGAATTGCAAACTGTTGGGGAGCATTCTTTAAAAAATAATATTATGCAAGACATTAGGTGGCACATTAACTAGATTCTTTGTCTATAAAACCATTGACATATCTGATTCTTCCTACTGGGTTATCACTGCTGTTACTTGCAAGATACAATGGCCCACAGGGGTCAAATTCAATCTCACATTCTAACAAGATCATCTGACGTAGGCTTGCAGAGGTTGTAAGAAGGGATGAATTTTCACCCCCGGGCTACTGGGGAGCTTCTTTACAGATGCTTGTGTTTAGTGGTGAAAGGAGTCTGCCTAGATCCTTTTTATTCCTATATACTACAAAATTCCAATAAAAGTTGAAAATAGCCTTAAGCTGATTGATTCCCATAATTTATTTGCCCTTTATCATATCAGTGTTTTAAGCTTAACTCAGGTTTTGGTGAAGCAAAAAGCTTTGCATTCAGACACAAAAGGCAACCTTTAGCCCTTCCTTCCACGGATCCTTTCACGCGCAGATGATCACACAGGGCTGGCAGGAGGCTAAATGCCCCAAGAGAAAACAGCAACTAGTGATAACTGCTGGTACCAAGAGCACCTCGGGTTCAGCAGCTGCCTGCGCCTCTTCTTATAAGGCTGCCGAAATAGAACTTTCCTCACCAAAAAGTAAAGTGTCCTCGTTTTCACCAGTCGCAGAGAATTGGACATTTTTAGACCCACATCCTCCATATGCCCATTGTCAAATGTTTATTTGGTAACTGTGTACTAAACAGTTATCCTGGCTGAATTTCAAATGTCCCTGTAATATTTGTAATGGGCCTCAGTTATTAATGTTCCCTCGTGCTACAGAAACACTGGTCAGGCCACAGAGGTGTCATACTTGGTGTGCAGATCTGGCGAAAATGTAAGATAAGGACTAATCACTGCATTAAGTATCTTTATTTGATAAACAAATCTCTCTCATGCTGTGACACCCAAAATCATTCCCAGCACTAAAAAGCAACACTGACACATCATTGTTAGTTGTATATATTAGTTGTTCTTGATCTACATGTAATTGACATGTAGATCAAAACATTCATATGAAGGGTTTATTCATAACAGTAGAAAGGGAAAAAAGAGAAACAAACATAAATCCTAGCCTGAATAGTTAACCAAAGATTGTAGATTCGTCCAGTGAGGAAGAAAATATCAGGACTGTCTCAAAGGCTTTCAGGGACTTTGGCATAATACTTTTTCTCTTTTTTCCCTTGAGGGGAGGACCATAAGAGGGATTTAGCAGCAGGAACAAAGCAAAAACAAGCCATCAAACGAAACTGTGATATAGCAAGTGATGCAAATTGACATATCACTTGACATAAAGGCCACTTTCTGGCTCATACTGTTTTTCACTTAGAGGATCAAAGCAACAGTTGCATTTAAGAGAGTTTTTAAACAGGAAACTCTGCTGAGGAAGATGACAACAACTTTGGGTTCAAGGTAGTACAAAGCAAAGAAATAAATTGAGTAACTCTGGAATCTGAAATATACTTTTTTTCCTGTTTACTCTTTTGGACACTATCTACTGATGGTGTAAATACTTGGAGAAGAAATGCAGCTTAAAAATCTCATGGAAGCCTGCGGAGCAGGGAGTCTCAGACATCTTGGAAAAGAGAGTATGTGACTCTTCAAGAGACAAGCAAAGAACATTTATGAGCCAGTTTCCTGGCTCATTTGAGGATTTTGAAAGAGGATTAGTGCTGTGAACAGAGAAGCTCATGCAGTTTCTTGTATTTGCAATCAGTTAAACAGCAAAAGACTTCACAATGTAGACTTCACCTAAAGCACTACCCTGTTGCATAAAAGGGGATCAAAAAAGATACCAGATGAAAGTATAATTGAAAGTATAGGCCTACCATATGCATTTTCAGAAAAGAAAAACAGATTAGTGAGTTCTTGACGGGAAACTTGAACTGGCAAGAAATTCCCCATGATTTCCAAACAATTTTTTTTTTTCTTAAAGCAATAAGGCTGCCAGTAGGCTCTAGAGAAGAGAGCCTGTATTTTCCTATCAAATCTTAGCAGATCAATGTTGAAGGGAACTCCAAGTGGGATTTCTTGTTCTGAAAAAGAAACAGGTGAATCTGGATGTCCATTGCCAAGTTGTTCGAGCCTCTTTTAAAATCCCTTGTCAACAGAGCTCAGTGTTTCTCTAAGCACTATCTTCTGATATATAAATATTATTGTAAAATAAGAAATTGTTTTCTGTTTTTTATCTCTGCAAGTTATTTCTTGTCATAGACTCAGAGCACTCAGAGAACAAGGTGGTCACAGTTTTCATTCTAACTGTAACAATCTTAATAACATTTTCATGTACGTTAGGGCGAGTTTATGGCCCTTCTTTCTCTGATTCTGTGGTGTTTTGTTAGTTGTCTTCCCCTTACAGTGTTTTAAAAGCAAACAAAGATTATTTTTAAAACCTTTCCTCATACATCATGCTTCCCAAAGTGCTTATCTGGTTCATAGTTCTCGTCTTAAGTCTCTCCATGCTTTTTTACATCTTTTTTAGCACGCTGTTCCCAAAACTGGAAGTAAATCCTAGAGGTCTGAACCTCTGTAGGAACTCTGTATAGATTTGCTAGTCAAAACAAATTACAGAATTTAGATCCTGTATCTGACTTAAAGCACTCCTGCTAATATGTCTCAGGATGGCATTAGCTCTTTTGCACATTATCACTCTTTTTCACTCTTTTGTTTTCATATTTGGTTAATAGATCCTTTTCTGTGCTCTTGCTCTCTTGTTAGCTCTTCCTATTTGGGCTGTGATTTCTTATTTCTAAGCCTGTAATAAATTAATTAATTTAGGCCATTTCTTCTGGTTAGTTGCCAGCACCACATTCTGTGTTTGATTTCTATTTTTTTAATGATATAAATCCCTGAAAGTAGTTTTGATGTGTCATCCTCCCTGCGCAGGACTTTGTTTGTGACTTCATAGTAATTTTATCTAGATCCTATATCCTTGCTTTCCTTACTGGGATGTTATTTGGAAATTGTACCCAAAGTTTTATTACAAATGCAATAACTCATGCCAGTCGCTTCCCTCCCATCAGCTATATGAATTGTCATGACAGAGAAGAAACTGAATTCCTTTGACATTGTTTATTCTTCAGAGAACCATACTGGATATTTCTTAACACTGCATAATCTTCCAAGTGCTTTCAGGCTATTTCATAATTTGTTCCAGTAGCCTGCCAAGTTCAGCTGAATTCCTTGGGTTTGTTGCTCTTCCTCTTTTCCACCTCCAGAAACAAAGACACTATGTTGATCCTTTGCAAGTCCTCAGATCTCCCCTCCCTGCTGCTACCTTTTAAACAGTATTTTAAGGATTTTTTTTGCTTAGTATAAAGAGTTAAATGCACTTAATGGCATACTGGATGGTTTCCAGTTGCCAGTCTCTGTGTTTCTCTGTCTTCCTACATTTTGTCTGTTTGTTTTATGTAAGTGGTCTCTTTCTCCAGTCTAAATCTTTTTGGTATTTCTATTCTGCATTCTGTTTCTGCGCAAGGCGTTGGAGTTTTTGACATGCTCTTGATTGACTTTTGATAACATGGTCCCTACTTTAACAATCTGCCACTTGTCATGACCATGCAGTTAGCAACAAAAAGTCTCTGTTCAGTGTTTAATGCCAAACAGTCCCAGCAGTCATTACTGATGTACAAAGAAGAAGCCACAGGAAAACAAGAGGAAAAAAGAAGTGGAGTTCTTGTCTAGGTTCTGCATAAATACAGTTGGATATTTTATTGTCTTTAGCACTGCAGGCTTTCCCTTTAATAATAGAAATCATAAATCTCCTAATGAGTGGGATTATTTTGTTTAACAAAATAAGGATTACAAATCATATATCTTTCGTTTAACTCTCCAGCAAGATTTTTGTTTTTTAAAAAATTGGCAACGACACAGAACAATTCCTCTAATAAGAACCAATTACAGTAATCTGATTAATTAGAACTGACTTTTGTTACTTTGAAGAAAGTTTTGTGACAATATTGACACATCTTGCTACTGTCCTGTTGCTTTACAGAGCAGAATAACACTATGCTACAGCCCAGATTCATCTGCTGTCCTTTTTCATATATATTGACCATGGCTTTTTTTTGTAAAGTCATTTTAAAAAAGCTTCATTTGTAAGCATTTTTTTTGGGGGTAAATATTGCAGTCTGAATCCAGGAAATAATACAATTGGTTTCCCAAAGAAAGCCATCTTTTGTAAAAGTGGGAAAAATATCAAGGGTGTTTTGGTATTTAGGACTACTATGAAGAATTCTTTTAAGGTTGTAGCATGTCTAATATGGATAACTCAAAAGCTAGGGTAAAAGTCTTCAAAATACAAGTCTTAAAAATAGGGTGATCAGCAACATTTTATGTTTGTGATTGTGTTACTGAATTGTATGACCAAAGAATGAGGCTCTGTTTTCAGCAACTCAACCTATATGGTCCAACACAAAGAAATGCTCCCTTTTGGATAGTATAATTCACTAATCAAGCCTTATTTAAAGGAATTCTTTGAATTCTCAAGGGAAAAAGATTTGGGTGCCTTTTTCAGAGCATCACGTTGAAGCACATTTTGTTTGCTTAGCATTTCTGAAACAACTTGGACCAAAGTGCAATTTTACTTCATAAAACATAACTGGGCCAGTTTCATTACTCCCACTCACTGAAGCCCATGGGATTAAATGGGTGTAACAAAAAGAACTTGGTTATCCACTTGCAAGTCCAATGACTCACAGTAGGTCACAAAAAAATTGGCTGCCTGCTAATAGATTTCCTGCTACCACACACCATGAAAGCAGCTTCCTTGGAAGGGAATTTCTAGTGGATTCCCTGCAGAACTGAGGGAAGGATAAGAAACATACCAGCCTGGAGAAAAGAGAGACAATGTCATATCATCAGATGACTTCTCTGCCAAGCCAAATATTCAGACAGAAAAAAATTCTTCCATATTTTTTCCCCATGAAAAGTCACTAGGGGATGGGAATGGCCATGGGAGTTTTGGTGAGAAGATCTCCAGGCTTATCACACTGGGCTAATTTGGAGCTAGTCAGTCGCTCAGATCCGTATCGCTACAGGTACTCACCACAATGCAAAAATATACCGAAAAAATCGTATGGACCACTTGGTCCAGAAAACTTGGAGATTTTTTACTCTTGGCTCTAGTGGAATAGGAAGGAAAGGTGGAGGGAGTGCATTTACCAAGGAATATGTCCATCTATTAACCTACTTGGATTTTGGTACTGTTCCTTTCAGCTGGGATCCATGGAAGTACAGCCATTTTCCATTCATAAAAGGGGAGAATATAGTGTGGCTCCATGTGTTTGATATTAGGATATCAGGGTTACATTACATAAAGATTGCCTAATTGAACACATCGTCCAGGCAGATTGGCCAACAATATTATCACATGGGTTTTTGTAGTTATTTCTTTATTTTTTATCCTCAATAGGGAAAATAAGTGCTCTTTCTGTCTGAAAAAAAAATCAACTTTTTTTTTTTTTTTCAGAGAAAATGCTCTGGAAGCATCCTTCCAAGTGGAGATTAGACTTGCTTTAACTAGGGTAATCTGGAATTGAAAATCTGCAGGCACTTTTGAGAGCAACTGGCGACATGTGGAAGTGTATAGGTGAGATTGACTCATAAAAGTGCACTTGGGGACGTTTTACAACAGTAATTCATAATGTAGCTGATCCAAAACAAAGCAGGATTTTCTTGCCCTCAGGGATCACTGTGTACATACAGAGGAAACAAAAGGCTTACATCTTTCAACACAAAATATTTCAGTATAAATAGCTCACAGAAATGCAGCTAATCTCTACGGCCTTCTGTCAACCAGCTGTAGAAGAGCGAGGGAGAGAAAAGCTTTTGGCAAAGGGCATCTTTAACATTTAAAGTGGGCTTTTACTGCAACCTAAAGGCTCCATGACTGGCACCTGGTTTCAGCATCCAAAAAAAAAAAAAAAAAAGATGAGGAATGATTTTTTCCAAGCAGAACAGCCTCTTTCAAAAACCGAGAACTATGTTTTCTGTATCCCTGAGAGAGAACAAGGTTATGTGAAGTGGGTTCTCTCAACCAGACTCTGATGGTATTTCTGTCCTATAAATAAAGCTATTCATCAAAAAAAAAAAAAACAGAGACAATGAACCTCTGACTGTCCATAACTGCTGTTTCTCTCTCTAGATCTGTTTTGGGCGATCTGATTAGTGCTGCCCAAGACAAATCCCCAACAAGGCATGAGTGACAGACCCCCTGCCCCTGTTGTCTTCCCCATGGGCAATGAGAATGAGACTGAGCTGGATTAGACTCCTTGTGCCTTGCATTGCCTTTACCTTCCCCTGAGGATGTGGTGTATACTCTCCCTATAAGTTCATCCTATAAAATCACCATCCTGTTGGAGCTTGCCCTAGGAGCATGGCATAACATCCATGCTGTAGTGTAAATCCATCCATGATCCAGTGTAATAAAGCCCTGCAATATTGCTGGTTCCTGGGTCACTTTTCAGTGTAACTGCAACTTTTTAAGGACAGAAGGAGACATTCTATCAATCTGCTGTTAGGCACAGCAGTTAGAGCCTTCAAGCAAGGACCTTCAGGTCTTGTCACCCAAGCTTGTCCTCCAAGCTCATAGCTTGTCCACTTAAGACCAGCTACACAGGGTTGATTAAAAGAGAGGTAGCCAAACCATGACAACTGGGTGGTGTGGACTTTGTGTGAACATGTCTTAGAAGTGCAGAGTCTGATAAGAACAGCCTAAAACTTCCCTTGAGTAAAAGCTCAAGCTTATGAAAAACATCTAAGCATCTCTAAGCCTCAGAAGAATAACTTTTTGATTTCCAAATGTTTGTGGGAAAACTAATAAAAATAAGGGACATTTCCAAAGACACAGGGGAGAAGGCAGAACAAAGTGGAATTTATTTACTAGATACACGTGCAGAACATATGTTTGTTTGTTTGTTTTTTTCTCAGCCTTGCTTCAGGATGGTTTAATTGACAACGTATTAGTCTGAGAAGGAAGAATAGATAATGCAGGGTCCAAAAACACCCTTTCCCATGTAAACCTTAGCTGCCAGTCTAGCTATTGCTACACTGCATAGCTGCACTATGATTCATAGACCTAAGGTTGGGACCACCACTGGCAATCTGCTGGATCATCTTTCCTTCCAGTAGGGCTAACATAAATTCATGCAATGTTTAGGGAACTAAGCACATTTCCAATGTGGACAGAAAATGGAAGGATGGACTGTTGTCCTCCAGCTCTTTTATCAACCCTACCTGCATGACTGATCCAGTGGTGTTTGCAAGAAAGTATAATTGTTTAGGAAAATTATGAAATTATGAAATTATGAAATTATGAAAGAGTTTCTACCAGTCTAGCTTATCTTTCTCTCCACATGCACAAACTCCACCCCTACAAAGGGGATAAGGTTTCTGCCAATTTGGCAAGAGCCAGGCCTACCAACTGTTACACTCCCTGGGAGGGAGCAAAGGAACTTCAACTGTTACCTGCTGGGAACTATGTGTAAGGAAGGGCCACAAGTGGCTTATCAATTTGTTTCATGTTTCATCTGCACAGGGACAAGGACAGCTCTACCCTCAGCAGAAATGGAACATGGAAAATAACAGACTAATCCTCTACTGAGACTTGCTCTACTTCCAGTTGAATCCAAAGTTTTCACCATCTAAAACATGACCTTCCATAGTAGGACCAATGTTTAAAACCTCCAGTGTTACTACAAAAGGTAGCAAAACCGCATTTCATCATGCATGGAGAGATAATCCTATAACAAAACAAACTGATCTCAGAGGACCTGTGGCCAGACTTTGGCCAGATTTCAAGAACATCTGCCCTCCAGGCTTTATATCCACAGTAATGAGAGTGAAACATGGAGATAAGACTTCCTAAACAGTGCATGAATGTGGTCTAAACATGGAGAACAAGGACTGCCTACAGCTATGCAACAGGAAAAAAGAGGTCCTACTGTTTGTCAAACTGCCATTCTGCTCTGTAATTATATATCTGAAGCAGAAAAGGAGTCCATCACCACCTGCTGAGGATCAGGAGCGTTCTCTGAACACCAGATGACTACTTTGTGGGACGGACCTTCTGGGCCCATTCAACTTCCACTCTTGGTTATACAGTGACCAAACTTCCAGCAGAAAACTGGAGCAGGAGCCCAATCAGAAGTGTCTGTTGCTAATTTAAGATATTTTCCTGAGATAGTAATGTGTTTTACAGAAGTTGTTTCCAGGTAAGAGACGCCTACCATTATTCTCAATGCAACAGTACTGCTATTGCAAGGAAGAATCATGCAGAATACTTGCAAAATTATAAATGACAATTTCCTTCTGCGTATCCCATCTTGAGTGGCCCAAGTTGAATTTGGGTGTTGATCTGGATCTTCTGTCTACACCTTCCTTGATATGGTGTCCCTACTGTCAAACTTCTTGTGGGAAGGATAACTCATGAGAGTACTCATTGGCCAGCTGCTGATGAAAATCAGCTCAGGCCAACAAGCTGAACAATGAAAATGATCTACCTGTTTTTACATGAAGAAGATAAAGATCAGTCCCATAAGTGGAGACAGCATGACAAGCAGGTGGAAAGGGCAACTTCTGACACAAGGAACACGTCTGGCCAGGTGAATATCCCAATTCTGTTTGGATTCCTAAAGGGAAGCCTATGGATTTTGGCCAATACCAGAATTTACCTGTTTTAAATTTATTGTTCTTTTGTTATTTTATATGCATGGCTCACCTCTGTTCTTTGACTGTCAACCTTTTCCCTGCCTTCAAGTGTTTCCAGAGGAATAAAAAACTAAAAAAAAAGGCTTTTTCTTTTCCTGTTTATGCTTTAGTTTTCCAAATTCACTTTAAAAAGAGATCCATTTGAGTCAAGATCTATTTAATTTGCCTGCCCAGGACAGACCTCTGGAGAGCTTTGCTCTGTGTGTTGATCTTGATCGTCTCCTAATTGCTCTCATGCCATTACACTCACTTAGGAAACTGATCCATAAACATCCCAGTTCCTGGGCGGTTGACAGAGCATTTCTTTTCAGTTCCCATTTAAACAGGCACATATGGCCTTCTCTTCGGAATATATACAAAGCCCCACATTGTGTGCTGAACCCAGTACTAAAACTAGCAAAGCTGGCTTAAAATTGCCTTAAAAAAAAAAAAAAAATTCCACCCTCTCTTTGCAAAACAAAGCCTTTTGTATCCTTGCAGCCAAAACAATTTGAGAAGGGGAACCATAAGGGATAAAGAGACTCCTGGTCTTCTCCCAGTGCAATTTGGAGTCCATTTCCAGGCGCAGTATGAACACAAGGGGCAATCCTATGGCACTAGCCTGTATAATTTGCTTTTCAAAAGCATTCCTGAGGGAGTGTCCATAAACAAAAAAGAATGCTCTTGCCATTTTCTTTGCAAATCTTGAGAGTAGATTCCCTTCCCCCTTCTATGATAAAGTATTTCTGCAACAAAAACATTTTGTTTTCCTTTTCCCTATGAAGTTGTAGCACATCCATGATTTACACAATAACTTCTGGCAGTTAACAAGGTGAACGTATCAGTACTAGAGAGTTACCCTTTAATTCAAGATGTGAGAGATTGCATTTCCCTGGAAATCACAGAATCACAGAATCACAGAACGGTTAAGGTTGGAAGGGACCTCTAGAGATCATCTAGTCCAACCTTCCTGCTCAAGCAGGGAGACCTAGAGCAGGGGACACATGGTTCCTGCATCCAAGTGGGTTTGGAAGATCTCCAGAAAAGGAGACTCCACAAACTTCCTGGGCAGCTTTGTCGAGGGTTCTGTCACCCTCACAGGAAAAAAATTCTTCCTCATGGAACTTCCTGTGTTTCAACTTTTACCCATTGCCCCTTGTCCT
>JAVCKT010097601.1:0-11531 GCA_032273925.1 Rhynchotus rufescens
CCTTCCTCCACTCAATGGGGCAAGCGGGTTGTTTCCATGACAACAGCAGAGCACTGGTGAACACAGCAGAGGCAGCTAACAAGGGTTGCTAATACTGCCTAGTTTCAGTTGGGTCTCCACGGTATTCATTAAGATACCCCAAATTATTTCCCTTAGCCAGTTTTTCTACTTCCTTTCCTAACCAACTGAAGAGATTAGTTGCTACCAAATGTCTGACAGTAAATATTTACGTACCTATCTAAAACATCCTAAGAACCAACTAACCAACTTCTGAAGAACATGGCAGAACCAATTATCTTCTTAATTGACAAAGAAATCTCTTACTGGTCATTCATGTTTTCCCCTAAATGATTCTCTTCATTAGGAAATGAGTTAATGACTGAACACAGAAGGGAAGAAAAGCAGAAAGCCTTGCAGCATGCTATAGTCTTTCCAACTCACAGCAACAGTCATGGAGAACATCTACAAATACCTCCTTACCTCAGTTTGCAGACTGCCTCTTGCAACAATTAAATTAGACACCCAAGTCGAAATTACTGACACAGAAGCCCCGGCATGCACATTTCTTGCAAGGAAAGCAAGAAGTACCCAAAGGGTAACCTAGTGACCTATGCACTCAGGATTTGCTAGTTTGGTCTAAATGTTCAACAGGAATTACTTACCAACCAAAACTAAGGACTAAATCACATGTCCAAGTTGCAGCTCAAAGACCAAAGCAGATTTCAGAAGGGTAAAATGCCAGTCAGCAGAGAGCACACATTTAGGCCCTCTCCACTTCAGCTGCCTTGACCAATGACCTACAGCAGCATTACTGATGCACACAGATCATTCAGTTGCCACAAAAATCAGTATGTCGAAAAGGCAAAGTAGTTTGTTCTCTTTGTATACTTCAAAAGCAGAGCTTATCCATTCACTGGTCCATTAGCACTAACCACACACATCCCAAGGACATGCCAAAGGAACAAGCCCCTTCTCCTGGCTCCCACAGCCATGTGGTGACGGGCTGTGCAGCACAGGCCCTGCACACCATAGTGGACACATGTCACCAACCATGATGCTGAACAGCACATCTACCTTGGCAGAGAAGCCCCACAGAGGCCATGTTCATCTGGAAACAGCTGCCCAAACAGCAACTCCAAAAAACAAGAAGTGACAGGAATAACTTGCCACCCAATAGCACCAACTGCAATAGCTAAGTGGACACTGCTTCCTCCTCCAACTCCTTCTGAAAACCCCTGTGTGACAGCCTGCAGAGCCCCTTTTCCTCTCCCACTTACCCTCAAGATTTGGCAGCCAGTACACATTCCAAAGTATGCTGTATTTGCTAAATCATTTTATAAGCGCGTTTAATTTGTTACCCAAAAGCCATGCACTTGATTTCTCCCAGGCCATGAAGAGCAGGGAGCAGCACACTATGGGATCTGAAGACTTCCCCACATCTTAGAAAGGGCAGATAAAATGCAACAGGAGGATATTTTAAAAAGAAAATTTTTCTAAAATAGTTCGAATACCAGGCTCTGATTATAGAGTAGATAAAACAAAAACAATATATCCCTCCTCTAAGTCCAGTGCATAGAAATTAGGCACATATACATTGGCCAGCCTGAGTCATCGGAAAATCAGCCCTCTGCCCTGGTCTGATCTTCATTGCTAGCATCACTGCCCTGAAAATCACAAGCTAGATCTTAAGTTAAGAAGTTGTAAAAACATAGACAAGTTACACCTCTGAAAAGGATCCTCAGCTGAGTACATGTACCAGCAGGTCTGAAGTTGCTTGGGACTGACAGTCAATTGCATGACAGGTCATTATTCATCTCATCTGCTGCTGCAATGCAGTTGCATGGGGATGACATTGCAAGTACACAATTTAAGCATATATCAGTTCATTTGGTGGCTCTTAAATAATAAAGTTAAACATTACAAATAGAAAATAATCATTAGGTACAAAAAATTAAGTCTTGTGGCTGTTAATCTTCACCATATCCTGAAAAAGATCAAGGAAAACTTGGACAAGTTAAACAGCAGATTTGCTCACTCTTTAAGGGATAGTCATTCTGTCCTGCAGCAAGTTGCCTTGCTCATCATCAGAGCTTGAGAAACCATTCCACTAGGAGGTTAAACTGAAAGTTTTGATAACAATGTCCCTCTGCAGTCTTTTCTCAAAACTCTCAGCCCTGAATTTAAACAAACAATTCCTCCACACATTCACTGAAACACTTAAATAAACCAAAACTCACAAACTTGACAGAGTATTACACTGAAAATGAATAAGGTCCATGTAAATCATGTGGCACTACTGCCCCCATTTGGGGGAACACCCAATCTGACATTCTTGACTTCTCAGAAAACCTTTTAACCCCAATGATTTGTTTTAGGCTTCATTCATATAGCTCTGGCTATATATAGTCATATATGATTTCAGCCTGCTGCATACTCTCCCCAAGAAGGATTTCTGAGGATTTCCAGGAGAGGAACCAGCCATCACACTAAAGCACACCAAGTTCACAACACTTTTACATCATCACTTGCTTATTTAACCCCCTTA
The DNA here is from genome assembly GCA_032273925.1 of Rhynchotus rufescens. Lineage (NCBI taxonomy): Eukaryota > Metazoa > Chordata > Aves > Tinamiformes > Tinamidae > Rhynchotus > Rhynchotus rufescens. The sequence goes on from JAVCKT010097601.1 coordinate 2,546, forward strand.
TGTACAACTACACTCTATTTCCAGTTCAAGGCAACCAATTCACAATATTGTGAACATCTTGCATTCAGGTAACATGATAAGAATTGTTAGAACAAAAATCTCAAGGGTACTATTTCTAGTGTGTTCTCAGAAAAGCAAATTTACAGCAAGGTGGATTAAAAACCTTCCTTAGAATAGAAAAAAGCAAGTATGAACAGGATTTATATATATATAAGAAAATATAGAGAAGATGAAGCTTAAGTGACAGCAGAAACTGAATTGGTTAACAGCACTTGGACTTTCAGAAGTGTCACAATCAGAAGTCAAGTTAGTTTGAAGGCAAAGTAATCTAACAGTTTTGGCCTCTAAGAAAAACAAAAGTTGATTCCAAAACACAGCAAACCCATTACTACTTTCTGCTTCATTTTCAACTAAGTTGACAACCTTATGCACATCACCTTATTTAACAACAGGCATCAGCTCTTCCAATTGGCTTTTAAGAAAATTATTTTTGAAAACACTTGCTTCCCAAAAGCACATGTCTATAAAGAACACTATACTGTTAGAACAGATTCTTATACCATTTTAAGACAGCTGACACCATTCCAATTTCCCCCATATAGTAAAGGGTGAATACACTGGGCTTTTAGCCTGGATAAATCAATTGCTGGTCACATGATGAAAAATTTGCCAGCTCTTCCTATGACAAGACGTTTCACATGAAAGCTAAGTCATCCTCTTCCAGCTTTGCAGCCCCTCTTTGGTTTCTGACCCAACTTACCGCTTAAACCTACACCAAGGGCAGACCTACACACGCAGCCAAGGCCAACAACAAACACATGAGGGTCAAGCTATGTGGAAACACACTCAGGCCCGCAACCTCAGTGTGACTCAAGAGCAATTGGCATTTTAGTCAGGAGGAAATTACACTTGCCCATCAAAAGGCTTAAAGTAACTTCTTCAGAGCTCATGCATAGCTACATCTGACTTACTGGCTGTTAAAGTTGGATAGCAAGAGGATGAGGAAAAGCTTAAGCTGTAAAATCAGGTCCGTATTGAAATTAAGACATAACTAAGAAAAGACTAAGTTAGTAAAAGGATCAGCTCCTGGGGTGTTAGAAAAAGCATCAGCTCAAGAGCTAGAAGGCAAGTGAAGGATAGCAATCTGGTCCATAATTCCAGATTTCTTTCTACAGAAACAATTCACATAGTTTTTGTGCAAATTCTCAAATTCATACAAACATTTGAGTCAGAAATATGACCCAATGCAAGGGGCAGAAAGGGCAGTACTAAAAGCATCTTTAAATCCCTTGGATGATGGCTGCAGTTTAGATGCATGCTAAACTAACAACAAATGTCAGGGACTCCACAAATTCGATAGTGCAGCTACAGTACTCTGATGAAAAAAGCTTCTATCCCATTTCTAAGTTCCTATCCTGGTACTGAGAAGCAAAGAGGTCAACAAGTTCAAGTTCTTAAGGAATTCAGTGCAGTTTTTTCCACAAGCTCATTTCAGCTTTCTCCTATCATAAGAATATTTCTGCTCATGTCACTCAGTCTTTTCAGAACTAACAGAATTCCTCAAGTTTGACCTCACTTGACAGCTAAGCAAAGCACCTGATTTGGAGCTTAACAGAAGGTACAAAAACAACATCCTTCTCTGATGTGACCTCAAACCAGACACAACATGTTCTGCAGACCTCTGATCTATGAAGAGCATCTCAACTCCTCAACATTATGTAGCAAAGGTGCTACTCATTTCTGAAATGCACAACTCGGAAGGCTTCTAAAAAGCTGAAATGAATATGCTTTTTACAACCTACATCAAGACATCACATCAGCAAGGCTGTGGAAAATCTATTCCACAGTGTATAATGCTCACATTCACGTGTCAGCAAGTTACAAAACTCAATTTTTCACTCTTTATGGACTACTGCCTTTGGTCCCTTAAGAGATATTCCTCAAGATACTCATCATACAGGTAATATTTTAAGGTACTAAGTCTTGCTTTTGTTCCCTTGTCAAACCATTTTTTACTTATTTAGCCTCTTCTTTTTAGAAAGCTGCTCCATACTACAACCCTTATATTTTCTACTTCAACTTGACCCTCTCCCAAACAGACCTTGCAGTGTTTGTGCAGTCCACATTCAAAATCACAAATAGTCAACTCACTCATTCCATGGCAAACTACCATTCTCGGTTTAATCCTCAAGTCCTTCTCAGGTAATCCCCAAATGTCTGCTGGTTAGTTTTGAGCGACCTTTCTCAAATAAAACAGCATACTTTTTTCCAGCACAAATTATCCATCCTTATTTCTCAAGCTCGGATCATCATTCATCCCTTACCTCTTGCTCTTTATTTATCAGTGCATGTTGAACTGCTTCCTAGTCAAATAATTCAACATCCTTTCACATCTTGCCACAACCTTCTGCAGTCAGCATCTTTTTTATTACCCCAAGTAACCAAGAACCAAAAGCAAGTCCACCAGCACATCACTCATTTCCAGGTCATTAATGATCTTGAATATACAACCACCGCACAGCTCAGCAGAAATCTATTTGTACATGTTCCATAATGTAAAAAGATCAATGTTTGACAGTCTTTCAGTTAGTATTACTTCACAAAAAGACACACCTCTATGATGTAAAGCCTGCAACAAGAAATTCCATCAAAAAACTTCTGAAAGCTCAGGATCACCATCACATTAGAAGTCGAGAAAAAGAGCCATAAACTTTGAAGCAGTAAATTACTTCTGGTTAAACCATACAAACTTGTCCTTTCCATTCAAAGGCTTACTGGTTCCTACCCTTCCCAGAACCTTTTTGAACAAAGAACAATATCCACCCATTTCAGTTGCTGTGGCTCTCATGTTAAATTAAGCCATAAATTGCAGAGAAGCAAAGGATCAGCTTCTCCAAACAACCTAATCCCAGAAAGGAAGCCTGTTTAGTGCTGGTAGCCTACTAATTTCAATTGACTCAGTCCTACCTCATGACCTTGTTAATATTTCTCTAGTCCATATTTTTGGCTTAATGGCCTTATTTAGACACAACTATTCTTTGCAACATATCAGTGCTGCTGATACCCTTTTAAATAGTCAGACTAGCTTCTTCTGTGAGCTATAGGCATTTATTTAGCCTCCTTCCACACACTCAAACATTGCAAAATGTAGCTAATGAAGAGTTTGAAGTCCTAACTGTCATGGAGCAAAGGTACTCACATCTTAAACATTTGCTGGTCTCAAGTGCCCTGGTGGGCAGAGCTGGAAATATGGCTTTGTAGAATGACTAGCTGATAGCTTTGAATACTTAAAATTCCCTTAGAAATTGCCCTTTGTCCCATTACGTTCTCAACATTTATAGATCCACCCATCACAACTGCAGATAGTGACCTATTTACCATGTGAGCTGTAGCTCTTGATAATTCAAAAATTCAGAGTTAGATTATGTCACTGACTGTAAATTTAGCCTCCTGCACTAATAATGTGTTGGCCTTCCTAATCATGTATAGTTTCAAAAAGAAGGAAAATTGTTTGAAGACAAATCTAATATGTCTCCAAACATGCAATGCTTCTTGAAACTTGCTTTAAAAAGACAAAGACCACCAAACCCAGTGCAGATCAATATGTGGTAAATGTATGAGAAATATTAAAGTAACATTTCAAGTCATAATTTTTTAAATGCAATGTTAACTCACAAAACTATAATTGTATAGATTGCTATTAGGAGTCTAAGTCTCAAGCAATCAGAACTATTAGGGACAATCTGATCTCAGCTGACTTCTTTGAGCTGAGGGCTTTCAGCCGAGGTATTCAGCTACAGAGGAGCCCCCAGTCTCCAAACTAGACTTTCAAGGAATCTAACTGCACATTTCCCTGATTTCACACTGGAATAGCTCCCAAGGAAGCTATTTGGTGCACAAGATCATAGCAAATCCAGACTGCTATCAACATTACAGGAAAGCCCCAGAGACTTAGCAATTCATAAAAATTCAACCCAGCAGAAAGCATTAGACATATCAACATCTCCTTCAACTTCTGACATTCCTACTATGCAGAGCAAATTGTACATTCAGTAGTCAAACTGAAAGCTCCTTCACTTGGAAGAAAATTAAAGGAATATAAGGACAGCCTAACAACTCACATATTCAGGAAAGCAGCTTCATGGCATCTGGGCTTCAACTGACCAACCCAGGCACATCAAGCCGAAAAAAAAGTAAACCAAAACCTATCTTCCTAACCAATCTCCTGCTTGCCCTCTATATAAACACATCTCCCTGAAAATCATCTGGCTTACCTGCCCTCCACACCACAAATGTTGCCATGATTCTGCTACATACTCTAGTCTAACTTGCATAGTTCTGCACTGGAAAAAAATCACCTTGTTACCACCTTTTAAATTTCCTTTCATTTGGGAATAGGGCAAGGAGGGGAAGGGGAGAAAGAAGCACAGAAAAGAGGTTGATTAAGAGAATAAAACAGGGGCTAACTATAAATTTTAGACCCATTATTAGCTCTGGTATTTATGCCAAGTGTTAAAATTTCAATGTTGCACAGTCTCAAACTCACCTTTCTCCAATTTGATTTACAGCAAAAGCCACAGAGCACACCACCTTCCCCACCACCTTCTAGAAGCCTCTTGGCTGAAGGACACACAGCAGGAGACTGGAAAAGCTCCAATTGGTTTCACCTGTTACTAAGGTTTCAGACAAATCACACCTTAGTGCACCTGCAACAGGGCAGGTAGATGCCCCTTTCTCCTTGGCCATCTAAATACTTAACATTCAAGATAGTAGGAGGAAAACATATAAATTCTTTGGAGAACCTGATTGTCTGTGAGCTTAAATGCAGCCTTTGAAACCCAAATCCCTGCTTTCTCCCATTCCTGCACTGGCCTTAAAAGCATTAACAGCCTTTCTTGAAAGCAGGTTGAGAAATTAAAGAGATGTCTCAGCCTTCCCAGATGTATTCACACACTGTTGTACTTATACCTAGCCAAAATACTTTTCTTTTGGTGCATCTGAACTAGGGAGTTTTAGAAAAAGCATCTGAAAGCTACAGAAAATAACCCTTAACCTGAAATAAGAGCAAACCCTACAGAGGTAATATCAGAGTCTGCCCTCTGTTGATTATAAACTCTTGATTTGGTCTAGAAAAACAGGTCAAAGGAAGCCTTACATGTTGAGGTTCATGTTCCTAAATAAGCATTTTTAGGCATATAGAGTTGCAGCAGGGGGCAGGAATTGCAATATCTGGGAGAAGAAACCCCTGGAGCTAGAGGAGCTCCCCACCTACAGGGGCCAGAGCTAAGAGGCCTTAGCTGAACACAGTAACTGGAGACCCGTTCCATGCTCCCTGCCAGCCCTGGGGCACCTTGCAACCACACAGCAGCAAAGCTGGGACAGCAGCAGGCAGGTGAACTTGGTAAACCAAAAGGAACACCTTGCCTTTCCACAGGGTAATCCCCCACACTTCAAGTGTTCACCACCCTCTGCATCCCAGACTTCCCTAGCCTCAACTCCTTTACCCTGCAGTTGCTCCTCCTCAGCCCAGCACCATCATGCCAGGAGCACATCCAGGCTGGCTTTGTAGCTCCTCTCAACATCTCCAGACCACCTCTATGACCATTGCCTTTCCCCCTCTTGTCCTATTCTTTTTTGAAACAAAAAGCTACTGAAAACAAGCAGCACATCAAGTATGATGTGCTTGAGATGATTATTACGTGCATAGCAATAGCAGGAAGGCTCATGCAAATGTTTCTCAGCTCCTAAAACACAAACGTTCCCTTTACAATATATAACTCTTTTTTTTTTTTATTTAGATAACAAACTACTTACAGGCAACAAAAACATGCATCTCGGTAAGATCTCATTTGCTATAAACTTTTGGTTATATTCTGTATCTGTGAATACTTAAACCACTTCAGTTTGTGTTCATGTGCAATTACATAAAAATCTCTAAGCTACAGAAATAATTTGTAAGTGAAAACTCCACAACAAACCCATTGCTTTTCTTATGCATAGCTAGATCCAAGGACTGGGATTGATACTGCCACATAGAATTTCCAAGATATTATCAGCTAATCAAAACACCAGTCAAGACAATTATTTGTGGCCCTAAAAAAAGCTTCTAATACAGCAAAATATAAAACCACACTCCACTCATAACAACACAATATCAGGAAAAAAGCATACACAAAAAACAAAGCTGTACAAATAGATGTTTGAAAGGAAACATTATTATCTAGATCAGACCAAACACCATATCAGTTGCTTAATACACATTTAAGTAAAGAGGAAAATCAAGAGCAAACAATTCACATCCCCAAACATACCCCAACTACCTGCCAAAGAAGGTAGCAAAGCTAAGTAAAAAAGAAAAGGTGGTTTGCCCAGGAGAGCATTAAATAGTGCCCAGCACAGGTGTCACCAATTGCAATTTGTCTCCTCTGCCAGTGCAGCCCATGTGTCCTTTTAAAGGGGGGCAAAAAAAGCTGTAGAAATGAAAGTTTCATTGTAGAATCATTTTTAATGATAGACAAGTGTTGTGTTGATGTTTTGGCTGTAGAGCTGTAGTTTTTTTCTGTATAGGGATCATCCAGGTTGTACTGAAAGTCCCCAAATCCCTGATTTTATTTTTTCTCCACGCTCCTTCCCTGCCCTCCCCCACCCCAAAATAAAAGAAGCCCTGGAGTCGTTCAAGCATTTTTGAGATTTAAAAAACTTCTTTCTTCCCTCCATGAGATGCTAATGTCTTTAATAAAAATTAGGAGTTAAAAAAGAAAAAAATATAAGGATTGCATATGATTTCCTTTATTGGTTATGTATCAATACACACATTCTTTAGAAAGTTGTAAATAAAATCAGATATAACCAAAATAATTGTTTTCTTAAAAGCTTCTTGCATTGTAGGATGTGTCAGTTTGCTCTTCCAGGGAATTTTGTGCCTTCCACACAATTCACAGCAAACATCACAAAACAGCTTGAAAGGTTTAAACTGAAGCCAGAGGAACATCCCAACTGTTTTAGAAAAGCAGGATCTTAAGCTCCTTGAACCCATATGAAAGATTTAATGTCTATTATATGTCTCTAAAATCCCTCTTTTATCCATTATTTGGTTTTTGTAAAAGATGAGTATTCACTTTGAAAAAAAATAAAGAGGCAATAGAACATTTATTTGAAAGGTTAAAAAAAAAAAAAAAAAAGACCCATGGACCTCAAGGAGCTGAGCATGCCCTGAATAGAAGGTTTCAATGTTAAGCAATCCATTTATTTGTCCTAAAATAAGCTCAAAAGTGGAATATTTTTTGCTCCTAGAATAATTTGGAGCACTGTATCAAGTACTTTTCAGTACCACCTTACAAAGGGTTTCCATATAATCGGGTATGAGGGGCCAGACAATAATGGCAGGCTCTGGACAGCAGGTACAGATGTGAGCACCAGCTCTGTGCTCGGGAGGAGGGATGACTCCCTGCAAGGAGAGGACACACTTGGAGCTTCACCAGGTAACTCCACTTGTACCAAGCACGGCACTCTCATTGAAAAAGCAGTTTGAGATACCAACCCAGGCCTTCTAGAAATAAAAGCAGATGACATATGAGAGCTGTATGAAACGGAGACCATAATTGGAGCTGTATTGCTGCTGTATCTGAGTTTGCATGCATATTCTGTAGCTTTTAAAATCCTCCTTAGTGGGACATTTGACATATTTTTCAAAACTATGCAAAATTACAAAATAGATTTCTAACAATGTGCAGGTTTGAGAAGGCAAAAGAAAAAGAAAATATGAGGAAGGAAAAAAAAAAGTATCTAATAAAGGAAAACCTGAGGAGCAGAAACAGGCATGCGACATAACAGCTATCAGTTACGAGACATTACCTAGCTGTGGTGCATTTTAGTTTGCTACTATATCTAGAATGGCTGCGCTCCACCAAAAGTGGCCAGGGCTCCAAAAGAAACAGTGGCACAAAAGGAAAGGAAAGGAAAATAGCTTTTTCTTAAGTGGGTATGAAACAACCTATTCATGCATAAAAGCAGACATTTTAGAAGTATCTATTTTCTTTTTTACTGCTATATAATAAAATAAAAGTAGCTACGCTTGTTTTACTGTTCTTTCAGACTTTTCTATAGTTTAGCATCTTTCTAAGTGCAGAATAAATGGTATAGGGATATATCTTGACTTATATCTTGGTATAGGACTTATATGTTGACTGCAGGTGAAAATCCTTCCCTGCGGAAGGCACTGGAAGCAACAGGGCAGCCCGAGGCTGCAGCTCGACGCCCGCCCTGGCACCGGAGCAGGGCGGCACTGCCACCGCAAGCCAGGTCTCCGTGGGGCACACGGGGAAGGCAGCGTGGGCCTGGACTGAGGCCGTGTCCCGGTGGGAAGGGAAGGCCGGCAGCCGCGGCCTGGGATGGAGCTGCTGCTCATCGCAGAAGGGACAGGCTGCGTGGAGGACTCTCTTCCCACTCCTCCTTTTCTCTTCCTATTACAGGGACTTTTCCCCATTTCCGGCAGGCAGCAGCGCCCGGCACTGACAAGTCCAGTGCAACCCGAGGCCATCGTGGCTTTTGGATCTCAGCGCCCAGCTGGAGCCGCCCGGCTGGGCCTGGCTGGAGCAGCAGCGGGCACACGGCCACACGGCACCGCCTGTTAGTTACTCTCCAGGCTGGTGCCACTGCTTGCCCTAATGTGGCAGGTGTTTCTGAGGGACCATACGCTTCAAATAACACCATTACTACAATAAACCACAAACAACACCAAAAAGATTTATTGACTTTGGGGTTTTTTTTAATTTATTTTGAGTTTTAGCAGCTGGCAGCTGCCCCTATCTGACGTTTCCTGGAGCGGCCGCGTCCCACGCGGGCCGGGCGGCGCCGGCGGGGATTAAGGGTGGCTGCGGCCCGGGCTTTGCCCCCACCGGCAGCCCGTGCGGGCCGGGACCGCGGCGGCCGGGCGGCGCTCGGGAACGCGAGCGGAGGGGCGGGATCCCGCGGGGAGCGGCCGCGG
>JAVCKT010097602.1:0-11531 GCA_032273925.1 Rhynchotus rufescens
CTCAAATAAGCATTTTCAAAGGAAATGAAGTTTGTCAAATCACCCCACTCAAATACATACACAAACACACATTTATTGCTCGTTTTCACTAGTTGCTTTCTAATTTGTGCGTTAGATTTGGTTGGGATTTCATAAGGGGAGGTAATGACTGAATGGAGTAATGCTGTGGCTTTAATCATTCTTTTTAGTTGTTGGGGAGGCTAACAGAGCACAGACAGCTCTGAGAACGGCAGTCTCCTTCTGCAGTTTTTCCACCAGCTGCTTGGATGACTACGGATGACCTGCATATGCTTTAGTTTTCTGTGACTATATAATAGGGGTAGTGGCACTAATCACCTTTGTAAAAATCTCTGTAAAAGTTTGCCTTTCTAGTGATGATGCTTAAAAAAGAGAGAAAATCATAACTACACTTGCATATCTGATAAAAATCCTACCTTTTGGGGAGAAAGAGGACACATTATCTGTAAAGTGGAGAAAACAGAAAAGGTTATAGTTTCATAAAATCACCGTACAATTTAAGGGTATTCTTTGTTTTTGCTAAGTTACTTATTTAATTAAACAACAGAAGCCTCTAAGAAATCCATGCAAGTATTAAAGTCCATTTTTAATCATCTTGATCATTTAAAGGAAAAATCAGAATCCTCTTCTGCCTTTTAAGATAGCAAATTATTTAAAAAATGGAAATGCTAAAGCTTTTTCGGGAGCACTTCAGAGGGAAGAGGAAGCTCATGTTGTGATAAGGAGTTAATTCCCACAAATATGCAGAGACATCTGCTGATGAGGGAGCAGAACTTCTCTCGATAGCTACTTGGACTCTTCAGCTCCTGTTTTAGATGCATTCATCCTCCAACAATAGCAACTTCAGAGCACCTACACTCCCGTACTATGCCCACATGCTAGCCCAACAAACCTCATCCTCTTCAGCAGCATTTAGAAGGAAAAAGCACCATATTAATTTATGAACTGCTTAGCAAACCAGTAGGAAAATTTGAGTTGTGAGGCATGACACCCTCCTGCACCCTCAGAGCTCTTCTCTCCATCCACAAGCAGCAAGAGACTTGTGCCTGCATTAAACTCATCTGACTTAGTCTCATCCGAGTCCTGATCTGAATTTGGCACTGGAATAGCAAAGACAGGTCAGCATCTGGTCTGATGGAAATGAAATATAAATTGGTATATCATTTCCATTTTAACTAGCAGTCCAAGCTGTTCACCAAAAAAAAAAAAAAAAAAAGTAAAAAAGTAGGACAAAAGTAGGACAAAAGAGACCATTTTAATTATCAACAGTTGTTTAAACTGAATAAAGCCAAACCTAAGGAAATATAAACATGTATCTGCTGAATAGTGAGAGGGAACTCCATTGCGCTATCTCTTCTTGACTTTATGAGCATTAGTAAAGTGAGAAAAAGCATTTCTAGCAGGAAAATTGAGCAATTCCTTTTTTTCCCCTCCAAAGCAGTGAAGTTTTATTAAAATCAGATAGAGTCCTTAACCTATTTAGACCCAGCTATGGCCCACCATTCACCAATTCACAGGAAAAGCCCAGGCCTTAGGGATAGCCTAGAAAAGATGGATAGAAAAGACCCTGAGCTGATGAAATGACTTTGTTTGCCATCTCTGTTTTCATCAAGGCTCCTATAGGCTTAACTGCATGGCTTTGCTCTCATGGATTTTGTCAAACAGATGTCTCAGAAGAAAATATAATATTAGAACCCTAAAGAGTGACACCTCCACGTGCAGATAGAGATGGGTGATATTCATTCAAATGTGAGAGAAGTAAGGAGGAGCCAAGGACTCACACATTTGGGGAAGGGCTGTGCTGGGCCTTCCAGTCCTCGTATTTTATTGCAGTCACATCCAGATCTACTTTGTCTACATACCTTACTTCTTGTACATGTTCTCTAGTCTTCAGTGAAAGTCAGGTTGTCATTCCAAAATGTCAAGGGAGTATCTTACTCTCTTTAGAACGTCTGCAGAAGGAATTCCTTGGACAGATGGAATGCTTATCCCCCTAGATTTCTCCATAGAAGCGTGAATCTCCAGTATTCACTCTAGTGTTGCAGCAACAATTTGTGAATTCAATGTGACTATGTGAGCCACAAAATCTGCAGGTTGTTGCTGTTCATGGGCTCAACTGTAGAAAGCTCATAGCTCTCCAGTGCCAAGGAAAGGAGGACTAGGGATAACAGAAAAAGTCACAGTAGCTGATGCTGGAAAACCAGCCACTCATTTTAAGAGGATGCAGCATTTAACATATTCTGTCTCTGGTCGTTTGCTATGTACCAGGCTGCTGGTGTGGACGAGGGATAAATTCCTTGAATGTTAGGGTATGCAGCACATCCGCACACCTTGCAGTATTTGCTTCTTTTTCACCTCATCACATACTGTGCTATTATACCTAGGCTGTCCCCTCTTTAGCAACTTCTAGTATTCACTGCTGACAGCATTGCTTACTTAACACTTTTGTTTTGGATCATTTGAGTGAGGGAATATTGCTTGAACACAGCATGTAATTACTCCACAAGTGGTCAAATACATACACTCATCTGGCCTCTAGGATGCCAAGTCACAGTTTTGGCTTATCTAGCACATGCTGAGTTTTCCAAAAGTCTGACCAAAGAAAAAAAAATGAATTACACCAACTGGACCTGGTACAAGAACTTTTAAAAATGCAACATCTATTTAACTTCCATTAATTTCCATAAAGTCATTTTCATCCTAGTCATAAAATATCTATTGCACATAAAACTGTGAAAGATATGAAATACAACAAAACAGAGCCCTCTCTGCCCGTGCTTGTCTGTGTAAAACATGTTTCTTCTTATGGAGAAAATGCAACACATTTCTGCTCACTGATTCCCACAAAATCACTAGGAAAATTCCCTCAACTGCCCTAACTTCCCTGTTTGTTGAATTCATTCCACTGGTATCACTGGAGCTGCACTAGATTGTTGGTAAAACTGTTTTCCAGCAAAGTGACTCTGGTTTGGGTGAAGTTCATGGAAAGCTGATGGTGGGAAGGGGAAGATAAAATGTATCAAGACATCCAAAAATAAAAGAAAAAGCAGTATGACATCAAGTGAAGATAAGCTGCAAATAGCACTTTTCTCAAAAGACTCACAGATAAAAATCCTGGAGGGAGCAGGTATCTATGGTGTTTTCACTGCTACCAGAGGGAAAGAACGCAGATGAAGACATCCTGCATGCTTCCATTCTCCCTGTGTCTCTCACTACCCTGAAATCCAGTGCTATTCCACTATTGCTATGGCAGCATAATGATATGTCCCTCACAGTATATTTGTTCATTCAGACCCAGTAAACTAGCTTCAGACTGCTTTATATGCCATTGCTCTACTCATTGTCTTAAACCTTAGCAAGTAGGTTTTGTTCTATACCCTCTGAGGTTTTCACGGCTGCTGCAATAGCCCTGCTGTTCCTGACTAGCTGTAACTGTTCTTATGGTAGACAGAGTTCAGTGTTGGAAGTGAGACAAAGAAGAAGCATGTGAGGAGGAAAAGAATGGAGTTAAATAAGATCCACTATTCCCAGTTTCCACAAGCATTCCTTTCTTCTGGTGAAAGCATATGTGGGGCCTTTCCTGACCTGATATGCCAGTTATGCTTGGCAGCTTGCAGTTCCCCAGAGATCAGCTCACATTCCACACATCCTTTAGAAATTCTTCCCTGGCCAAAGTGAACCAGGTCACCAGGCAGAAGCTGGACTCCAAACTCAGTGAGCCTCAGCTCAGGAGGAGCCAGGTGAGTAGCTGAGAAAGTTGCTGAAAAGAGAAAAAAAAAAAATGTTCTTCAAGGCTCCGTGGTTATTTGGAAGGAAATTGGCACCAGAAGGGAGATTCTGTGCCTCCTTGCTGCAGTTTCAGATTGGAGATGCAAAGGCACATGGTCTCTTGTGATGCCTGCACTGCTCCCACTGCTTTCATTGTACTGAAGAAGCAGAATTAGGTCAGATTTGGGTAGCTATGAAGAAAGTAAACTGCACTGAACAGAAGCTGACAGAGATCAGATATAATCAGTGAATGGGAAAGATTAAAGCACATATATATTTAAGATTAGGGTAGCACCCTGTCAGTGTACAATCCATTCCCATCAGTATCGGAGGTTCAGAAGATGCTCATCTGTCAGCATCAGTCTTCAGCCACTTGTTTCTCAGGCTCATGGGATGGCTACATGTCTTTGGAGCTGGTAGCGTCAGTTCTCATCTACTTCTCATGGAAACAAGACTCTCTTTTACTTCTGGTCACCACCAGCCTCTCAACACACCATGGTGTTGAGCCACATTAGTCTTGTCAAGTCACCAATGGTCACTGTAAAGTTATTGCTACTAAATGTGTCCTGTTTTCTACCCACCTCTTTTCTTGCTTCTCCTTGACTTCTCTAAGGCACGTAGCTTAGGAAGCTACGGAAGGAAAAAAGATTCTTCTTTCCAGTGCCCAGGAAACAGTCTGTTTATTTTATTTTGTTTTGCTTTGATTTTTATTTTTTCTTACTAAAGCTGCAAGAAACTATCATTTTTACCCTGCTGTGGGATTACAACATTTCCCATTAATACCAGTCATCCTTTACATTAGCCTCCATTAACCTCAGACACAGTAGCAGGACTTCAGCTTCATAGGTCTCTGTTCTTCCCCAGTTCAGTCCTAGGAGGAGAAAATGGATCCGTTTCTTCAAGCCTCAGTTTCCTCCCTGGTTTTTGTAGTTTTCATAGCCATGAGATAACATTTTTTGTTTATGCCTGATTCTGATTCTGGAGATACACGAAGTAATTGCTTCTTGAAGCTGTTTATTTATTGAATCCAGATTTTATGTCTGAGGGAACTGTTTCTGCCTTAAGCCCCCTTCTAAAATAAAAGGTATTTAATGCGTGCTTCATTTTTATTTACTGATATTTATCTGTTGAAGAGATTCTATTTCCAGTTAAAAATTACTTGTAAACATCCTTATACGGTACAGCATGTTTAAGTAAAACCGTTCATTTATCATAGTGACAGCAGCTTCTGGTTTTGTGGATTGCCTTGCCAATTTGGCAGAAAGTCCTGGAAGATAGCAAGTCCAATGATGTTAAGAAATACATACAGCTTGTTTTATTTCTTTCTAACACCGTTTTTGTTTGTTTGTTGATTTATTTTTTGTTTGTTTAAGAACGCTCAAAAGGACTGGCTTAGTTTGCTTTCTACTTAGCTTAGCAAGTCTAAAGAACATTGCAGTCCTTATAAAAATGCAAAAAAGATACATTTTTTTCCAACTCAGGTGCCCTATAACAGGGATTATAGAGGTGCTTGGCCTCAAGTCACCAAAGCCAGTAAATTACTTTCAGATTGAGGCTTCTAGCAGAATATATATATAATATATATATATATATACACACACACACACATATATATATATATATATGTCTCACTTCTACACACGCTGTCTGAGAGAAGCCAGGATGAAATAAACAGTCCACATGATGTTGAAAATTAGCTCAGATGGCCCTGGTTTTGATGAGGGACCCCCAGATACCAGCTATCTTCTATACACCATCAAGATCAATGGACAACCAAAACCCACTTACAGGCCCAGGCTGGGTGCTCTTGTCTGCCTTACCTAATCCTCCTGCTTTCTTATGCAAAATCCATGTATCTCTCCCAAAAATGTGTCCTACTGAACAGAGGGAAGGCAGCAGCTGCTTCACTGAGGTCTGAAAGTTCAACATAAGTTTGAACATAAGGGACACATGGAACAAACACCATAGATGCAGCTGAAAGGGGTTTTTGGTGTTTATCCTTGGGCCTAGAGTGAGGAGCCAGTCACAAGCTGGTAATCACATGGGTCAGGGACTTATGGAGTATTTCTTCACTTCAGGAAAATACTGTGGACTCCAAACTTTAAACTTGTCAGTACTTAGTGAAGCTGTCTAGCATATAACACTTAGTAACACCCTAAGAAATTATATTTGTCTTCTTTTCTACCCAGAGGTTGTTTTTAGGCAACAGGCTGTTGGAAGTTTGCTGAGATTTTCTGAATGCTCTTCAAACCCTGAATCACTAGGTGCATATGCTATGGACCATCATTGCATGACATCCCCTTTTCTCCCTTTTCTTTTTTAGCCCTATTTTTTTTACATAGTTTTCACAGAAAGAATGGTCCAACTGAGATGAAATCCAGAGCAGAATAACAGCTTTATATATATCACCCAAAGGAAAATATGAGCAGCACAATCAATGTAAACAACACAGTCTCTACTGACATAAATTTGTTCATGACATAAACTGTGCACTGGTCATGTGTGTTAAATGTTCCTTTTTACTTCTCTGTTTTTAAAATCCAGTGCATTTCCTTATGAGTGCTTTTGTTGACAAAATATTACATACGTTACATAAAAGTAAGAAGTTATAGATCATTTTCTGAGCGACCTTTTCACAAAAAGCTATAGCACTCAAGACAGCATCTTTCTGTAACATTTTGCATCTCAGAAGTTCAGTCATGAAAAATTAGTTTGATTTCTGCTTCACACTCACTATCTATGTAGTATTCAGAACTTAAATATCCCTGCCATTAGCCAGTACCAAAATAAGTAGTTCCTAACTCATTTTTGGTCACACTAAATGTCTACCGCTAAAATTGGTCAGTTTGTTACATAACTGGGTGATCACTGTCTACTTTACTGAAAGATTATAATTACCACCAAACTGAGGAAGAAGTGCCCTGCAAATTTATCACCCTATGAAGTCTAGTTTTTACAAAGAATACTTTTCTAGATGCAAAAAGACAGATGCCAGATTGACCTGAAGATTTTTCATTAGCAGCCTGTAAAGACAGCCCACTCAGTCTACACATGCAGGTAAAGCCTTTTTTAAGTAAGCATATTTCACTATAAAAGATGAAGATGTTCAAATTTGTGAGAAAAAAAAGTGCAAATTCAGGAAAAACAGATTTCTTTTTACACTGTAACACAGCAGCTTATTTAAAGTGCTTCTGCTTATTCAAAGTGCTTCTGCACAGACCTGAAGTTCCCATATATGAAGGGGTTAAACCAAAGAATATATTGCCATCAGCTTTCAGTCATGCTACAGATTTTCACTGGAAGTCAAGTCTACTTCCCTTTCTCCAAATTCCATTTTCTGAAGTTAGTTATGATGTCATTAGCATTTTTTCCCATAAGCGTTTACTAAGGCCGTTTTCCTGGAAGACAAAATCCATTTTACAAGCTCAGCTAAAAAGACTCCAGAAACAACTGTATGGAAAGGAAGAAACTTTGCCGAACCATCCACATTAGGATAAATTGGCAGAGTCTTCCTGGTCTGCGAGTCATTGTGAGATGGCTTCTGTAGGGGAGGGGCAGGAACTGGAGGAACTGAAAATGTTGAGTCTTGGATTTCCATCCATGTCAATAGAAATTGTGGTCATTTCATACTTTTCAGAATTTCTCCACAAAAAGTTCATACTTTTCAGAAATTCTCCATTAGGAGAAAAACCATTCACATTATGTTGTTTACTGAAGATTTTGGGAAGCCTGAATCTGCCTACCTTATTTCTCCTCTGATACTGAGGCTGTATTCCACAGCACAAGGAATTTCCATGACCAGGCTCATGTAGCATCATGTACCTAGTAGTGTCAGCTCAGGTTATCTGAGGACCTCAACTACAGTGTCCAGATGCCTTTAACAGTCTGTAATACTCAAAATTCTGGCAGGTCTTTCCGTGGTGATTCCAGTTCTACTTCACTCTCAGCTTTGCTTCAGCCAAATGTGAAACCTGAAAGATCTAAGAATATTCAAATTTTAAGAGATTGTGCAATATTAAGGAGTCTATAAAATGGAAAACCCATATGTGTGTATGGAGCTGAGGGATGTAAAAATGTGTAAAAATAATCCATTTTGCATTAAATCTTCAGAATGCTTTGAAAGGTTTCTGGCAACATCACAAGGATTGATGAAATTCATTGGCCCACCACTGCATCTGCACACATTGAAATCTGTCAGTTAGGTTTAGTGGACAATTATATTTGAATTATGTTAATTTATTAATAACATTTTCATGCAAATGTAGAACCTAAGACAATGGGACCTAATCACGCACTCAGTTTTGATGAAAGTTTGCCCAAATAAAAACCTTCTTATGGTGATTTCTCTCATTATTCTAGGAGAGAAATGAGGATTCCCTGCCTCTTATCCAGGAGTACACAGGGATTTTCTCCTCAGTTGGCCAAATAGCTGCACAAGATTGGTTCAGAAACATATCCAACTCTGTTTTCAGCTCTTAGTTACTACCTCAGACTTCCTGCCTTTACACTCAACACTTGGAAATATGCCACGCTTTGAAAACACATTGCTTCCAGTAATAATTCATTTCCTCACAAAAAGGACTCATTAGCCCCTTGCTTATTGGAGAAGGCTGATTTATACACTTCCTCCATCCGGCACAGCTTCATGTCTTTAGAAGAACTACCAGCAGGTCCATTGACATCTGGAGCTCAATGAATAACTGGAAAAGTAGGTGAGGTTTCCTTTTTCCAGGTGAAACTTCAAAGTAGGGGAAGCAGGGGAATGGGATTTATGTATTATCCTCTTACCAATTTATTTGCATTTGAATGGGAATTTAGAAAGAACATGAGGACAATTTTGGTCTTTCTGAATCTAAGGGAGAAAATTTAATACGATCCTTATCCTTCCTCAGTTTTGAGCTGCAGGTATTGATGACTAATTAGAGTAATTTTGTTATTTCCCATGTGTGCAGCTATATGTGGGTGAGCAGCTCAAACACAATTGAAATAATATATGATTTGTTAACACTTCAATAACATTTTCTAGATCTGTGGAAAACCCTTTATTTGCTATTTAAAACTACTCACAAAAGGCTTAAGTGAGTGATTTCAGGGCTCCCATCATTTCCTCTGTTTTTTCTCTGACTGCAGATGGTAACTCCACAATATCAGTAGGACAGTTCTTACAGAGTAATTCACCACAGGACAATTTAATCAGCAGTAGTAAGAATCTTCCACTATTTCTCATAATCTACATGTTTTATGGTCATAGATTCAAAGTTAGAAAACCCATATATATCTTTCATTTTGGCCACCTGCATAGAATTTCATATAGTGCCTTTTTGAATAGATCCAATAGACTGTGTTTCACTGATGCATATCTTCTGAAAAGACTTGCAGGTTGAACTGGACAATGTTAAGAGATGGAAATCCACTAATTACCTTGTTAGCAAGTAGTAGGGGCCTGTCACTCTCCAAGATAAAATGCAAGCTAATTTCAAAGAAAATTTCTAAATCTACATAATATTGGCTGTTTAGTTAATGCACATGGCATTCTCTAAAAGGATGCTTTCTGGAACTTGTCAGCAACAGTACATATTTGCACTGAAATATGGTTTGGAAGTTATGAAAGAAAATCCATACTGCTCCCTTCTAGATCTTGACCTTTGATTTATTCCTCAGCATACAGTCTTGGAAAAAATTTAGATATTCTTTGTGCTGATTGAATTAACTGTTCAACTGTTGAAAGTTCAAGAGGTGCAAAAAAAAAATGGCAATTACAGTGTATGCTCACCTTTAGCTTCTGTAAGAACTACAGCAGTTCATGTAGCCATCTGCAGAAATGAGTTCATAAGCTTGATTGTTAGGTTAAAAGGTGTGTTATCATGAGGAATGGCTTCAACTTTTTTCCTAACCCAGGCTATACTCTGCCATTATGTCATCCAAAACTGGAATCATCACCAAATGTCCTATGAGTATGAGGACCATGCTTACACTGGCAGTTCCTCTTGTGGAGCAAAGTTACTGGCATGGTAACTGTGGTGAGGAATGAGGCAGTTAAAACCTATCATGGCTTTTTGGGCTGTCTTTTGTCTGTTTTTTTCCCTTTCATTCATGACCAGGCAGATCCCTGGCTTAGCTGACTGTATGGCTACACAAAGCTGAGCTGGAGGAAAGGGAAGAAAGGAAAGCACAACTAGAGGGCAAGTGGGGGACTGCTCCTTGTAGCTCTGATTAGGTCAGCTTCAGCACAATCCTAGCTATGTAGTCACCTTTGTCTGCAAGGAAAACAAGGAAAACTGTGTAAAAAGGAAAAAAAAAGAAAGAAAGTACAAGGAAATATAAAATAATCCTGCTCACTATCCATGCCTCTCCTCTGTACTCACTATCTCATCCCTGTAGAAATACTTACCTGAGAGCTTAACTGAGATGCGGAGTTCAAGCCCACTCTTTTTTTTGCCTCACTAAAGGGGAGACTTGCTGCTTGCAACGGAGTGATAACTCTATGATGTTAATATAAAAAGGGCAGAGAATTGGAAGAAGACATTGATTTAGAAGCATTTTCCTTTCAGAGAAGCAATAGCAGAGTGCATACAGCTTTACGAGCTACTGCAACTCTGTTCCTTTCCTTTGTAGTACAGGCCCAATTTCCATTGTTCCCTCTCCGTTGTTCATCAGAAGAATCACTCTCTTAGTTCTGCTTTGAGTGTCCTTCACTTGGCTTGGTGATGTGAGTGGCTTTGTGATGAACTCGTACTGAAATACCAAAAGCCAGATGCATTTCTTCCTGCCCTCATTTCTTCTCTGCTCATACCTGGGAAAAATGGAAGGATATTGGATCATCATTATAGTCCCTCATTTGTTTAGCTGCAAGAAACATTTTCAGATGTGCTTAATTATTTCAAGTGCTTTGTGTTTTCCAGTGCTGGGAGATCGTGGAGACAAGTTCTCATGAGCAATGTGTCACAGATAGGGAAGGTAGCTCTACCAAATGCAGGGATGTATTAGTTCAGTTCCTACCGCTGTCTGAAATTCCCTATGTTATTAACACTGCTTAGTATCTGTGTTAGGTCTGAAGAATAGGAATGATATTCCCTTTCATTACTGCTGCACTTTTCTCAAATAGTGATCACCATAGCCTTTCCAGTTCCTACTAACCTGTCATTAAGTTCAAGGACAGCAATATATTTAACTTCTCTTTCCCTTCAGATTCTCTGTATTTTTTTTCCGCATCTGATGTGCCAAATTATTTCATCATGTTAAAGTCTTTTTTTCTTTTTTTTTTTTTGTGAGCATAAATAATTTCAGGTGGGGATCCCTGCTTTATGGCCCAAGAAGAATAATTACTATAGCAAAGCGAGGACAAGATAAAAAGGATGCAAGATGGAAATTTCATGTGAACAAAACATTCTGAGACTATTTTTGTTAATGAAAATCATATCTTCTCACATCATTTTATGTAACCATTCTTTCTGTGACTGAAGAAGTAACATACGCCTATTCTCACTTCTGGGCATCAGGCAGGAATAAAGAGAGATCATTGCTACTATTAATTTTACATTTAGGAGCTCAAATATTAAAAAAAAAGTACAAAGAAGCAAATTCCCTTCGTAACAGCTTTTCAAAATGTGCTGGTTTGTAATAGTTTTAATTAAAATGTCTTTTCCATCTTGTGGAGCTTCTAGAGAGCATCCAGCGGAGGGCAACAAAGTTGGTTAAGGGACTGGAACATCTCTCGTAGGAGGAGAGACTGAGTGAGCTGGGCC
>JAVCKT010097603.1:0-11530 GCA_032273925.1 Rhynchotus rufescens
TTTACCATCAGATAGAGAAGCCCACACTTCTGGTTGGTAATTACAAGAGGACCCCCCGAAACCACAGACAGATAAAGTTGGAAAAACCCAGTTGATTCTCACCTATTCCAAACAAAGGTTTAGCACACACCAAGCAAGGTCTCAAGTTACCAGGATTATTGCAATACCTGCCACAAGAGCATTTGCTAGCAAAGTACAAAATATAATTGAAAGTAAAGAACACTTGTCAGATAAACAAATAACACACAGTACTGTTGCAAGCAGTACCTTTCTTTTTTGTTGTTGTTTCGTTAATAATAGTGTTTATCCACTTCCTCACTAATTTACAAAAAACACAGCTAATTCTCAGTGGATCTCAAAATCATTAGTGCAAATTAATGCTGTTCCCACTGTATATTCTGCATATATTTAAAAAATTAATCTAATAAGAGATGCACATCTCCGGATGAGGGAACATTAACACAATTCACATTGTGCCTCCAGCTTCTAAGTGCTCTTGAGTGACATGTTACAACATCCTTTCTGCTCAATTAATCAGGGAGCTTCTTGGGGCTGCCAATCCTCGGACAGTCATCCAGAAAAGGTGGTAAAGCACAGAGCAAAAAGGAATGGGCATCACAGCAGAGGCTTTCCTCTTCCTCAAACAAGTGTTATTTGCACCACCTGAAATCCATCACTAAATTCAGACACTTTTGGAAAGGAGTGCAGAGAGCAGGCAAGGACACATAGGGAGGGCGAGTTGGTTGTGTCCTAACACTAGGTGGCCCAGGAGGGTCTTCTTGGACAACTTTAACACCTCTGAGCCTTACTAATGGGCTAGGTCCCCTCTGCTTTGGTGAGTGTGCTGCTCTCCCCAAGCACAGGATGGTTTGAAGACATGCAAGAGACTTGAAAAGATTTTAAGAGTTTATTTATGGACGTTTCAAATCAATTTATGGAGCTAGGAGCTGACAGGAAGGTGTTATTGTGCACAAGGGAAAGGAGAGAAAGAGCTCTTTTTGGTGTTGTTGGGGAGTTTTTAAGGTTTATTACTGAGCCAATAGCTGGCAGCTGCTTTGGGAATGATCCAGTCTATTGTGTAAATACATTTAGGCAGTTTTTTAAAGAGCAAATATTTCAGTATAATGAACATCCTTCTGAAAAGCAGCAGCGCAAGCCATGGCTCAACCCTTAATATTGCCGTTGCTTTCCAGGGGGGCTATTCAAACACAATAACGGGGATAAAAGCTCCATGCACACGTGGATACAGTGCTGGGCATCTGAAAGCACTTGGCAACTGCCATTGCTACTCATGCTAAATGAATTGCAGGCTACGGCCAGCGAGTCCCGTCTCACCTGGAGAAGAGCAGCCCGCTGGCACCTGGAGCGCTGCACACCAGGAAACAGCGTGTTATCCAATTGCACCCATGCAAACTGAGAAACACATTCTAAACAAGAGTCAAGGTCCTCCCACAGGTCTTCCTGGCCACAGGGACAGAGAGGTTACCTTCAAATACTCCCATCTGTCACAGAGCAGGCAAGCTCAACATTTTGCTTAACAGATTAAAATAAATAAATAAAACAAGTCCAGAAAGGTGTTTCTCTCCCAAAACATCATCTCTGTTCCCAGTGGATTAAAAGCCCATTTCAGCACTACACTTAAATCCCATTAACCTTACCAGCACTTTGCACATGTATAAGATTAATCAGGTATTTCAGGACCTTCCTGCCTTTCTTCCCCAAGACAGGCAAGTTCCCTTTATCTGCTAGTAGGTGTAATGTCTCTAAATGGCCTTGGGGCTCAGGGCAGCAAAGGAAAAGGAAATCCATACGGACAGGAGTTTTCCTGATGTAAAACTCCCATTCCCTCTGCTTACACGTTGCCATGCTCGCAGAACCCTTTGTTCTGCGGCATGTGAGGCCGCGCGCTCGCTGTACGCTGCACGCTAAACCATCTCCCTGCAAACCACGGTGCTCGCCCAGGCCTCTCACTGTATTGATTGAAAGCCGAGCATACAAAGGGACTGTAAGGAATCGGCCTTGTTTTGCTTGCTTGTTTTCAAGTGTGCTTTGAAGGGGACTAAGCCAGTGATCTTATAGCCAGGGGAGGCAGATCTGAGAGCGGGGAAAGCACAGCATGTGGGCAGCAGGGAGGGAGAACCTGATGCTCTGCAAGGGCAGCTCCCAGTGGACTCCTGTCCCCCTCCCCAGGGTGCAGTGACACCCCCTCTAGCTCTGCAGGATTCTCGCTACACCCGTAGGAGACCATGTCTATCCCCAAAGCATTCGTAATTTAAGTCATCTGCAATTCAAGTCCTTCTTTTATCTTTACAGATACAAGATGTCAAAGGCAAAGGGAATACCACAAAGAGGCAGAAACCAATCTTCCTCAATACATCATTCTCATGCAAGATGCTTCAGGGATGAGATTCTTGGCAGGTACCTAATACCACGAAGTTTTCAGAAAAGGTGTTTACCTACTCATTTTGAGAAACAACCACTGATTTGAGGTCTTCTTTAGCCCTCCTTAACAACTGCCTGTAGTTTGCAGGGCTTGGCCTTACAGCAACACAGCTTAAAAACCTGGGGCCACTTCCAAGCCTAGCAGCAAGCAAATCCTCACTTTTGTTGTAGCTGGACTTTAGAAAGGAGAATCTGAAGGGACTCTTTGCCAGCTACACACATCCCATCCTGTCGGATTGCCTGCTGGGAGCTGATGTTCATGTCCAGCATGCAGACACAGTAGGATTTGGGCAATATCAGTTCAGTGCCATCCAAAGTGATTCTGCCCACAGCCAGGGCCTCAAGTTTTCACATGTGTTCCCACAAAGTGAAAAGAACCTCTGAGGAGGCTTTGCTTTCCTGCTCACAAATGCAAGATAGGCTCCTCTCCCCCTCTTTGCCTTGCACCTAACCTGCGGGAGCCTCTCCCATGAGGGCCACAAACCCTCGGCACAAGATACAAAGCCCACTGCAAAGTTCAACGCTGTCACTCCCCAGCAACCTGCCTCCCCCATCACCACCTTTGCTCTGCAACCACCATACAGATCTACATGATGCTCCATCCCGTACTTCTGCACTAATACCACCATACCACCAGGCACTGCAGCATCCAGGTACCACCAGAAGATCAAACATATCCAACAGGTAGCCACACATGCCAGACGCACCAGACTCCTTCCCGGTACCTTGTGAGGCAGGATCCATGCCTTGTCTGCCAGGCAGGGATCCTGCACATGTGGTCCTCTGCTGCAGCTCCCCTCGCCTTTGCAACAGGCTACAGGGAATCCCAGGCTGATTCTCTGGACCTGGGCCCACCCAGTGTGGACATCCCCTCCTGCAATTGCTGTCACCCAGTCAACACAGGAGCTTGCCTGATGCTGACATGCAAACCTATTGCATACCTAGGCGAGACTCAGAAAGCGATAAGGAGCAGCAGCTTGAGTATAGAAGATCTGGCTACCTGAAATCCCATTTCCAGCCCCATTCCCATCTTTGCCCTCCACACATCCCAGCTACACTTCACCCATAAAAAAGTAGCAAAGAGCAACACCAGCACTGCCTGTGCACATGTGTTGTCGAGAAGACCTGCCAAGCTTTACAGCACTCACTGCACTACACGCTCGGAGAGACTGAAACAATTTGGGACTCACATTCCCCAGCCTTGCTGTATGCAGAGGCTTTGGAGGGCATCCGAGCAGGCCCACCGTGCACGCATGGAGAAACAAGAACTCCTTCCCAGATGGAGAGAGAATTCAAGGGCACTGCTATTAAAGCCGGTTCACTGCAGCCCAGCTGCACTGTGCTGTGACAATCTGCGATGGGAAACCTCCAAGTCAAAGCCTCCCCTCCTATGCTTAGCAGAGGCTGAGGAACTGTCTATTCGGAAATGGGAAAGAATTCATTTCAATTAAACACGTGCCTGGTGCACCAAACGAAACCAATTAATTCTCCCCCTCTGAAAGCTGATTAGCCAGGATATCTGGATAAATGGATAATAACAGGCTAATAACGCCCTCCCATCCCCATGCGCACACACGCCGATGCCACCGCGCGTTTTTCTGACACAATGTCGCCAGCATAATTGCAGCATCTGTGAATAATCTTCTTGGAGTGAATTAAGCTGCCGATCGCGGGCTGCAGTAGCCCCGGGAAGCAGGGAGCACCTGGGCGAGGAGGGCCGCCCGCTCCCGCTCGCCTCTCCCCCAGCTCCCTGCACATACTCGCTGGCCACAACGGACCCAACGGGGCACAGCTCTCGCGGGGACTGTCCGGGGGGGCCGCCCCAAGCAGGAGTTGAGGCTTTGATGGAGGGGATGAGCATGAGCAATAATCTGTCAGCTCACAGGCAAGCAGTCAGTGCCCATGGCCACTGCGGCTCCTCCTACCTCGCGCAGAGGGCGAGGAGGCTCCCACCTCCTGCACGGCCACACAAGTCAGCCCAGGCCAGCCCTCCAGGGACGGCAGCTTGGGGCTCTCCCAGCCATGCGGCCACCCTCCCCTCCACCTCACCACTCCCCATGGGGGCTATTAGCTACTGTTTAACTTTGACATTGAATTAATTTTGCCATTATTCGCCCTCAATCGTTGCGCGTCTGCGTGCCCGTGACAAGTTGGTGCTGCCTGCAGCCACCCTGCCGCGGTAAGGCTGCCCCAGGACACCGGCCCCAGGCTGGCGCACAGAGGCCTCTTCAGTGTGGGCCGCTGAAGCCCCTTTCGAGCCCCCAGAGCGTCTCTGTCCAGGCGCCTCTTGGTGCTGTGGACAGAACAGGCGTCAGTGCTGCCTGGCCCCTGCAGCAGCCCCAACGCTGAGCACAACGTGGCCAAGCTGGGCAGATCCCTCACACAACGCTGTCTCTGCCCATGCCTTGTGGGGAGAGGCCTCCCCCACCACAGCCACCCCGAGGTCCCCGCTGCCCTTTTGGTCCTCTTCGTTGATCCCCAGCTCTGCAATTCCCTCAGACCACCTATGATCATCTCTACTAACCTAGGCTGTGACAAGGACACTCGTGTCATTAGTGCGCTGCAACAGCCAAACTCCAGAAATAGGGAACAAGAGTGCCCTGACCCCAGAGCCCAACTCCAAACCTGAGGCTCGGAGACATCCCACCTGCAGTCTTAGCCCCAGTTGCCAGTTTCACAGTTGTATTTTTCCTCTCTCTTCAATCCGTGCTCCCTTCTCTCGGCAAGGGGAGTCCATCACAGCTCCCGCCTTTGGCTGCCTCAGCGGCAGCATCACAGGGCAGCTGAGGGAAGTAGCAGTGGCTGCACCACGAGCTCTGGAGCTGGCAGCGCTTCTCTGGCTCCGCTTTCCTTTTATTTTCAGGCAGAAAGCGTTGATTAGTTAGAAACACTTATCAATTGGGTATTTTTGGTTTAGAACAATCTCTGAGCCAAATCACACGCACTGAGCAAAACAAAGATCTCAAGCCTAGTGCCATTTTGTATTCAAATTCCCTTTTACTAAGGTGACAGGCCTGTTTTGAGAAAACAGCAAAAAAAGATCTAAATTTAAAGCTAAATTTAAATTAGATCCCTAAGTGAAATGGAAAGCGAGATGAAATACTTTTATTGATCTAATAATAGGCTTCTACCTCCACCTTTCACTGGAGGTGGCACCTCCCAATTTCTCCCGTGTTAGATTTTGTGCAGGTGGTGGGTATCAAGCACTCAACCGTTCCCACTTGACACAAACATGCCCTAACGGTTTCTTTTAAGCTTGTTTTAAGGCAAAAGAACCATCCTCCCACCTGGCTTCAGCAATACTGTGGGCTGCTGCCACATGCTAGTGGCCCCGTGCCTCTCCTGCCACCCCACTGTGGTACCATTCCCACACCTTCTCTCCCAGCACACTCCTGTGCAAGCGGCTATGGATGCTGGCACATCCCACAAATGGGTCCCCCCATCCCCTAGGCAAATGGAGAAGGAAAACAGTAAAAACACCTTAGAAGGAAAAGCATTAGGTATCCGTTATGCAGCAAAGCCCTTCTGATGAACAGACCCTGGGACAAACAAAATCCACTATAATCTCTAATTTTATATTGTACTGAGGGAGGGGAAGGAAATTCAATTTGCCTGCTCAGACAAGTCACGTATTTCCCCCCGTGCAGGGATGGAGGGGGCGGCCTTTGCATGCAGGCTGGCACTGGACTGAATTCAGAAGCATACGTCTCATCGAAATTAAGCCAAGCCTGCGCAGCACTCCTCTCTTCAGGGGAGTCCTCGCCTCCTGCTGAAGAAACAGTTTTGCCTGAGGGGAGAGCAAGAACAGCAGAGGAATATATAGCCATATGTTCCCAGAGAAACTTGCCTGCGTGGTAAGGTAAAGGCACAAGGATAGGAGAGAGAAAGGAAAAAAAAAAAAAAAAGAAAAAAGAAAAAAAAAGAGAGAGAACACGCTCTGACGGTGAGAAATACCACTTGCAGAGGCGACATAGTTGTACAGGGCTCCTTCGTCTTTCGAGCCTCCCTCTTGCTCCAAAGACCACGAACTCTTGGCATCCAGTTCATATCCTCAGGTTCTGATATCTTTTCTCATCATTACTGTAATTAAAGTGTTCTCTATGGGACAAAACCAAAAGAAGAATAACAACCCACTTTGTGCCAAGTAATGGGAACCTCATCCGTCTTCCTGGTGTATGGTTACATGGTCTTTGGTCGTGATCCTGGACCAAGAGAGATCTGTGCACAGAGGTGGCACCTGAGAGGACATAGAGGCTGCTAGGCTCTTTGCTAATCCCAGCCCTTGGCAGAGAGCAGGTTTGCCCTATGAAGGAGCTCTATACATATGTTGCCCAAATGCCATTCTCATCTGACCTCAACCAACCAGGACCACTGCCAAGGGCATCACTTGGAGCCAAAGAGACATGTCCTCCTTGACCTTTGCCTCTTGCATAGTCTCAACCCTGCCTGCCCACAGGCTTCCCATCAAGATTTAAAACACCATCAGGGATTTACCAGAGATGTAATTTGGCAGTGCCAATCTGTGCACCCTCTCGCATAGTTTGAGATGCTAAGGAAGGGACAGTCAACACTAAACAGCCAAAGGGATGTTTAGTGACTCTCAGCGAAAGTCAGACAAATGTTTTCCATCAAGTAGTTTTCAAAACAAGCTTTTCTCTCCTGGCAGCCTCAACTAAAGCCTGGAACAGACTCCAGTATACAAACTGTACCAAAGGAATCCAAATGAGGCCAATACGCTACATGCTGAGAAAACTATTAATGAAGAAACAAGGTCCACACAAGCTCTGCTTCCTGGCCTGCAACTCCCATGTTGTGAAGCAACCCATCCTGCCCTCTACCTACAAATTCCTTCACTTTGGCTCATTCTGGGACACTAGCGAGGACCACAGTCACCTTCCGACATCAACAGGGCCTGGTTGTGTCAGGGCAGATCTGCTGACCTTCCTATTTCTACCAATCTGCCCTTAATCAGAGCAGACAAGAGCCACTGCTTCCTTTCAGGCCACAGGCTCTTTGTGCTGTCTCCCATGATCTCCCTCCACTTTGGGCCACTAACCCCTTTGCAGAGTGGACAGAGCCTCACCGTACACAGCCAAAGAGGGCAGGAGAGGCTACACAAGCCCTTCTGTGACCGCAACCCTCTGCCCAGAGAGCTGCCATAGCCTCCCTCCCTCCTGTCGAGGGTCATGAGGCCAGTGCCACAAGCCCTCCAGCTTCTTCCTATTGCCAGGTGCAAAATAAATGTATTGTTTTAGCATTCCCTACATCACCTGAGGGCTCCCTTTCCAAAGGACACTTGAGATAAAAATCTATGAGACAGCCAAGCAATTGCAGCAGGCAATTTAATGTAATAGCCCCAGGTAGCAGAAGAAAAGGAAAAGCCTGTCCCAATAGTATGAAGCGAGTAAAATTACACACTCAGTGACGGCTTCCCTGTCTGGCCTGTAAATGCTCATCACAAAACAAGGCCAGTTTGCAAACAGAGTTTTAAATAAAACGTTCAAAAAAAAAGGAAAGGAGAGGCAAGTGTGCAAAGCCAGCAGGAAGGGCTTATCGGGTCAGTAGTACAGAGGCTACTCAAGGGACATTTGCAACAAGCATCACAAGGAACATTCGCAACAAGCACCACTGCCCTGAGCCATAGCATCTCTTGCCCACCATGGATTCTCACTAGTATGGGCATCCCAGCAGTAAGGGAAACCAAACTGATGCTCATTTCCCAAGACTTCTTGCTTCCAAATCAACTTCCCCGCACATTTTTTCCTCCTTTCTCCCTGCACATATTTCAGTGCTACTCTTTATACAGTGCAACTACACTCAGAGAAGCCTCAGTCAATACCCTGTACGTAGAGCCCAGCCCTGGGCCACAGAGCACTTTCTGCCCTTGTGCCAGAGCAGGTAGACACCACGCTAGGGAAGTCGAGGGACTCCACGTTTGCAAGCTGCAAGCTAATGAAAACAACAAGATAAGCAGCAACACAACAAGGAGTTCAAGAACCTGCCTTGTGCTTCAGCTTTCCACTTTTTTCCATAGTGACCAGCAAGCATCTTCCATATGCCTAGTGGAACATGACTGCATGGGGTAGGTGGCATTACAGCTACCCCAATATTGAGTGCTCATAACACCATATATTGGCTAACTCCAGGCAAACAGCAAGTTGGCATTTCAGAGTTGAATAAGCAAATGCCTCATTTCCAGCATATTGTTCCCCTGAACACACCAATTCTCCCATATCATACTCCTGCCACCACCCCTGACTACCAGCTCCAGGCAATGTGAGAACGGTAGCTGTCACCTCAAACCCTGGAGAGCTCTTGTTCCTGTCTAGGGTTGCAGAGCACATTGCTCCCCAACTATCCCTTTGAAGGACTTCTCATGCACCAGAAACCCCAGGTGAGGATGTGTAGCAGCATACTGCCCTGATTTAGAGCTTGCACATGGATTTCTGCTCATCAAGGCAGCAGGGATCACAACCTAAAGGCTCAAGCACTGCCCTTGTGCTTGACATACTGTGTTCAGCTCCTAGCTTCTGTCACAGTTATCTAGCCTTATAGTTATTTAACTTCTGTATCATTGTCCTTTCTGCAACTCAAGAATAATGCTTCCCCCTGTTTCACCAGACTGGGACCAGGATAAATCCATTACACTCTGGCAGGTGTGATAAGGAACACAGAAAGATGGTCATTTACCACATCTAAACCCAGGTGCCCTCACCCTATACCCTGGAAAAAATAGAAGATCAAAACAGACAGGAGGCCTGTCTGCTTTAAGACCAGATGCTGAATGTGTCTTGCACAATTGTACAGGAGCCCTAGGCAGGGGAAAAACAAGGAACAAAAGGCCTTCGTGATTGCTGCAGCACTTCACAGCACCTGCCCGAGGCACCAAACGTCCTAGTCCCTGCAGGAATTGATTGCTGAGGCAAGAAGAGGAGACACAGCTGTGTGGGATGCAGGCATTTCTGCCAGCACATTCCTGGATCTGGGGTAAGCTAGCCTGGGCTGAGAGGAGGAGAAGATGGAGAAGGAAAAGGTCAGCTGAAGATCTTCAAGAGACCTTCAAAAAGGGTGAAGGGTGACTGAAGTACTTATATACTCTTAAAAAGCACCTGCTCTAAAGCCACCATACATTCCCCTGCCCCCAGCACACATCCCTCCTGCTGCATTTGATCCCTTTCTCTGACTAGCCTCTCCTTAAGTCTCCCACATCCCAGAGGGGTGAAGAAGAGAGCTGCCCAGGGCATGGCTCTCCACCCACATTCCCTCTTGCCCAAGACTTAAGAACCCACTCGGACTTCCTTGAACGCAACCTCCATCCAGCTCAAATACTAACCACCTCAAAATAACCTATTGGAC
Source organism: Rhynchotus rufescens (assembly GCA_032273925.1). NCBI lineage: Eukaryota > Metazoa > Chordata > Aves > Tinamiformes > Tinamidae > Rhynchotus > Rhynchotus rufescens. The sequence continues at coordinate 9,799 of JAVCKT010097603.1, forward strand.
CCTTCTCCTCTGAGCCCTTCGATGTGTTGAACGAACCTCAGTAGCCCTCCATGCACATGCAACCTCCAGCATCTCCACCTCCACAGCATGGAGCCCCAGGCTGTGACGGAGTAGCAGTGAGCAACACCTGGGGACAACTGCCAGTCTGCATTCCTGCTCGCTAAGGCAAGCAAAACATGTGAAGCTAAATCTTTGGAGCAAAACATTTACAGGAAAAGGATTTCAATCAATCACTTCAAACCACCTGCTTATTTAAATCAGGCCAAAACACTGTAAAATTTATTTGAAAAAATCACTCTTTTGCAAACTTGGGCTGAAGTCAGCATGCTACAAGTGAAGGGCACTTATTGCATTTTCTAAGGCCGCTCCTCTTCAGGTCAGCCATAGTCCAAACCCAAATCTGCTTCAGAGAGTGAGGCCCTGCAACAACTGCCTGGGGGGGCCAGGCAGCCTTGCAGAACAGGCTACAGAAACATCCATTAGGAATGACAAAGGTTTATTGATCTTGCCCAGGGGTTACAGCAACGGATTCAATGACCTGTCCAAATCTCTTCCACTTCTGAGATTCTATGAAAGAGCAATACTGATCTTGGGAAAAAAGGGAAGCTTTACTCTTTGGAGTATCCCTACTGATGCCAGTGTCATTGACAGGTTAAACAAGCATGTGAGGTTTGAAATACATCAAAAACTCATAATTTTTATAAAAAGCCACTTGCTTCCCTTGCAAAAGATCATAAAAACTTCAGTCACAAAGAACACACCTTCCAAAGCAGTAACCTGAAAAACTTGTTTAAGAAAGCTTCATTGAGTCGAGATTTCCTAAACCTGTTCTTCAGAAGTGATGTATAGCTATTTTCACCTCAGTCAGAAGGAGTGAGATGTTCATTTGTACCCAAGTTACTTCAGACCCTGACTCCCACTGATTCTAAAACTCCTAAAGATTGATGGCAGTTTTCTGGGAAAATTCAGTTCAGTGAAACACACTGATGGTTGTATATATAATGAGAGTCGTTTGCTTATCCACTTCATGTTTGAGTTTTGGGTATTTGCACTGTCAGGATGTTTTCCAGCACAGATGATCATTTGAATTTGAAACTTCTCAGAACAACAGTGTATACAATTAGCAATCCCCTTGCCAATTAGGAAAGGAAGAAAGAAATCCAAGACACTTTAGCAATCTAAGTCTATATAAATGGAAAAAAGCAAAGAACTAGTTATATATGAATATACTTTAAAACAGGGAACATAATTTCTATTTATGAACATGCTTTTTATATCCTGGCTCAGTACTAAATATATATATATATTTTTTTTTTTTAAACACACACACACATATATATATAAAGTTTCTATTATATATACACATATACACAATGTATGTAAATTAGTTTTGGTTGTATTTCAGCTCTGCCTATTTGCCTGCTGAAGAGCCACTGTGAGATTCCCAGCCTAAAGAGGGTGCGTGCGACTGCTCTCCAGGACGAAGGGAGTTGTGACGGGAGCAGAGTGCCCAGCAAGGACACGGGAGCAGTGATGCTGAGCTCACGGGCAGCATCTCCGTCCCTCTGCTTGGCCACCGCAGAAAGGTCAAGCATATGGCAGGCACGTGGGGGGCTTGAAGGAAGAGAAGCTCTTCCTCCTCCTCCTAACAATTTTTTTGGAGCCAGCACATTGTAAGCCAAGTCTCCAGCTGCCTTTGCTTGGAAAGGGACAGGAAGAACAAGGGTGTTTT
>JAVCKT010097604.1:0-11530 GCA_032273925.1 Rhynchotus rufescens
CAACGCCCTCATAATATATCCCACAGAGTACCATGGGTACAGCCTGGGGATGATAAAAGGGAAGAGATGTTGAAAAACAGCATCTTTGTCCTTTGTATCCTAGCAGCCGCGTCGCAGCTGCTGCCTCCGTGCCAGGAAACACAACGGGCGTCCACAAGGACTCCGAGCGCTCAGAGAGCATCCGGGCTTTGGCCTGAATGGCCTCTAGTCCCGCTTTATTCCCGCCACACGCAGAAACCAGGAGAGCCGGAGGGGAACAAGCTGCTCATGTCCCGGTGGTGCAGCAAGGAGCTGGTCTCGGAGGGGCCGCAGGCTCCAGTGCCCGCACAGGCCTGCACAGCTCCCTGCCCACGGAGCCACAGGAAGAGGAAAAGCAAACAAAAGGGAAGGAAGAATAAATAAATAAATAAGCAAACAAAGGAGGCAGGCAGCCCCCAGGGCCAGGGCCGCGCCACACGATGGCAGCCTTGGCGCACGAACGGCTCTGCACGGCGTGCGGACGGCGCTGAGCGGGCCCAGCGCTGTGGCCCGGCTGCCTCTTCGCCCCCGCCGCGGGCGGATGTTGAAACGCTGCTCGCTGCGAGGGAGAGGGATGAAACCCCCTGGAGAGCTGCAGCCAGCAGGAGCGTCCACCCACCAGCCTTCCCGCACCGGAGCTCCAAATGAAGAGGGGGAAAAAAATCACAATACTTAAGTAAATGCATAGGAGGGACTTGGAATAATTGAACCAATCCTTTGGACAAAAGTCAGGGCAGAGCAAAAGGTGTCAAGGGAGTTTCTTAATCTGCCAGAAATATGTGGTGACTAAATAAGTAATTACTCCTCTGAATATGTTTCGCACTGGGCCCCTCCTGCACTTGCTCAGGGTATTTCTGCATTTCCCCACACAAGCTGCCCATGTGGCAAGCCCGTGCACACACTGCACCCTGCCAGCACAAAGCATAAGAGCTCCTCAGCACGGGGAAGCAATTTCTCCAACGTACAAAGAAAAAAGAGAGAAGAAAAAAAAAAATAAAGTCACCCTTCTCTTAACTCCCTCGGAGGAGAGCCCTGAAATAAGGTCAAAACACACATGTAAGACACAATAAAGAACTCTAATTAGATATTATTCTCTTGGTGCTTTGAAGTTGCAGAGCTTTATCTACTTTAAGTGCTACACATTACAAGCAATTAAATATGTCATGGTAGGTGAGACAAAGAGAACAAATGACTGTGGAAAAATAATGACATAGGTTGCCTCTAGCTCAGCATACTCTGGGGAAATGGGATTTTCCTTCTGTTTATAGATCTGGAGCTGACATTTTTCCAGGTGTTCAATCCTGTTTCTCTTCACATGGATACAAAAAACTCACTGGCTGATGACAGAACAGGACTAGGTCTGCAACACCAGCAGCAAACAGCAGCACTCCCAGCGCACTCCTCTTTTGCAGTCTAGCTTATTTCTCCTACTTTATTTCGAACAAGCACTTGAGCATTTCCTGACCAAGTGAGCTGCTGTCTGGAGCCTGTCACGGCCCTGGTGCACACCATGCTGGGGGCACCCTGTGCACCTCAGCTCCCTCCTCGGCATCTCCTGCTCTGCTGCACGCGGGCAGGTCAGCCCAGCCTCTCTCATGCTGACAGATCAAGCACTTGTGCTAGAAAGCCACAAAATGGTCTAAACCCAATGACTAAGTAGCACACCCTACTGCCTCAATTATACATGTAAATAAACTTCAGAAAGGACAAGTCTTATTTGTTTTGCCATTAAAAAAAAAAAAAGGCAGAAAAATTAGCCACAACTGCACAGTGAGCTCCATGTGCTTTCCAAAGGCAGCAAGGCCATGGAGCCTCAGGCCTCCTAAGAAGCTGCTGTCACTCTCTAAACTTTATGCCCTTTAACAAAGCGTTGGGTCTCCAAAATTAAAAGCTCAAAAAACCCACGTACACATAGCACAAGAGTTACTGTGCCTGTGCATCTCTCAGCCCCTCCAGGAGATGGTACCAGTGGAGCAGCCCTATGTGAGGGGCTGAGGAGAGGGTACAAACCTGCTCTCTGCACCCTTTAACGAACCCAGCAGCCTCCGGGACAGACTGTTATTAACTTGTTAAGTGACATAATGTGAGCACACCTTGGGTAACAGCGGGACACACTGCTCGGCTGAAGTCTGCCCAGTAACTGCCACATACCAGCTAGTGCTCGATTCACGTTAGGTGCAGTTTTCAGCTGACCTAAGCACAGTGCTCAGTCAGAAAAAAAAAATAAACAAAATCTTAAAACCAGGACTGCAACAAGGGTTCCATTGAAATAAAATCGATAAACTTAGAACTAAAGTTTAGGCCACCAGCTGAAAGCTTACCCCTAGACAGATCTGAGAGGGATTCAGGACCTGGAGCTCTTCCTCGGGCAAGCATACAAAGGGCCAATAAGTGGAAGGGGAGAGCCTAATGAAGGCTAAATTAATCAGTTAATTATTTATCTGGGGACAGCTGTGGGGAAAAGCACAGAGGAGAAAATGCCTGTTTCTGGGTAGTGGTTGTTCAGCCTCTGGGTTAGACAGGGTTGTTTGTTTGCAGGTCAAGAAGCAGATTTCTTAAACAGAAAGCAATCCTAGGATGGCTTCGGTTTGATGTTGTACTGAAGAATTTAGGTGCATTTGAGGTGAAGAAGAAGGGCACACCTGAGCCCAGTGCAGGTGTCAAGCAAAGTCAAATGCTGGGATGAGTGATTTTATGTTACTCTGAAACAAATTAGTGCTCTGAATGAGTGGCTGCCAGCCCGCAGGCTCTGCCCAGCTCCCAGGGCCTCGCAGTCTAGTGTGAAGACAAAGCACATGCCCTAGCAAAGCACATGCCCAGAACTCGGGTATTTGCCTGAGGGCAACTCCAAGGCCTTTGTCTTTCGGGACTATTCATCCTGAACTCCTCCTATCAGAGCTTAGGGGGCCATTATTAGACCTACTAATAGTGAAACAAATTGCAATGAAAAGGCAAAGATAAAATGTGGCTCTTTACCTCCCTACAGCTAACCAGGGATGGGAGGCTGCATCCAGATTGGGCTGCTCCCTCTTGCCTTCTAAGAGCAAGCAGATAATGTAGGACAAGGGCACTTGGCCTTTTAAATGCAACAAGGGAACAGAGTATTTGCACCCGCTGTTTTAGATTATATGCCTCCCTGGGAAAGGCACCTTTTTCTTCTTTCCTTCTAACAGGCTCAGCAGTTCTCCCTGCAATTAAGCTCGGCTTTGCGCTTTGCTCTGGGAAAGCAGGAGGAGGTTTGTCCTGTTGGACGTATTCGTGGTGCTGCCAGATGAGCTCAGGGCCCGGCTGCAGGGCCCGTCCATCAGCACCCTGCTCTCATTATCACGTGTGCTCACCCACAGGATTTTTAAAACACGGAGCAATATAATACCTGTGGTTATCCTTTGTTTGGAGCTGATTATCTTTCCAGAAGAACCACAGAGGAAATAATTGTCCCAATTTGCAGAAATGAGGCACCCAGCCTCCCGAGTTACTTAGTGCTTGATGGCCCGCAGGGCTGGGCAGGGCTTGGCCACCCCGGCACCGCTCGTGCTGTCCAGCCCAGCACAGAGTCTGGATCCAGGAGCACACACGGGGATGCACAAGTACATCAGGCACAGGCATGCTGCTGCTGAGCAGCTAGGGCTCAGCAAATAAGGCCAGTTTTAAGGTAAATCGGGCTGACACCTAATGAGGCCAACAGCATCTCCCCCGCCTTCAGTGCTGTGCCTGCTCCTCCTCCGTGTGCACTGGGATGGATCTGCTAGTGCCCGTGGCTCTCCCTGTCTTTGGGATGATGCAGAGCCAGCATAAGGCAGCTGCTGCAATGAGTTTGTGTCATGGGAGTGACACGACGTGTCCTCAATGTGCCACTGAGAGTGGCCTTCACCAGTTTTTAGGAACCCGCAAGGCAAAATCACTGTAAAATCTGTGGGAAATCTTTATAAATATCTTTATAGAATGGAATTTATCAGTGCAAAGGGGAATATTCATATTCAGAGTAATTTCGTCCCCTCAGGCCTGGTATTTTAACCCTGCAAGCCAGCAGTTCACATGCTATAGTCGCAGGCAGGACTATAGGGAATAGCTAAGAAAAGCAAACACTGCTAAAAGGTTTAAGATCAATAAAGAGGAGACCAAGCAACACACTCAGGGATCTGCAAAGGAAAAAGGCTGGAAACCACAGCTGGAGATATATAACTGCATAGAACATTTTGGCCTCAGCCTTTTTAAAAGTGATTCAACAAAGAGCCAAGCAGCAAATCCAGGGCTAAAAAACAGTTTCAAAATAAGTCTTGCATCACTTGGAGAATATTTGCAGCACAGGAAAGAAGGAAACCTCCTAAATTCCAGAACCTGGGGGATCCTGACCCTAGTTACACCGGAGGGCTGGGTTTCACAGATACACCTCTGTACGAGAGTTGACTGATAAAAAATTCCCTGCTCTGTCCTCATAATTAACCCATTTTCATTTTGACCTTGTATGTCATTAACCTTGTGAAGATATTAACTGGACATGTTTTAGATTTTGTATTAAAATAGTTTTCTGAATGATGATAGTCTCTACAGAATTGAAAATGCCCTTAGGAAAACGTCTGTTTTCCATCTGGAAAATTTAAAGGAAATATCTGGTATTCAAATTGCTTTGCTGAATGGAACCAAAAGTCACATTATTATTAAAAAAGAAATAAAAGGTAGGTGCATTAACTGTTTTCTTGCTATACATTGCACATTGGAAACTGTAGTTCAGGTTCCACGACAGTCGTGTTTTCCATTTCTCACTACCACGGTGTTTCAGCTGAAATCTTGCATGAAGGGAGCTGGAATCTGCGCAGGAAGCCGAGGCCACAGCACTTGCATGCAATTGTGCCCAGAACCACAACCACCACAAAACAAACAAAACAAACAAAGAACAACAACAAAAATGCATCCTTGCAATAAAGCATTCTAAAAACAAAATTTCCAGGGTTTCTAGCAATCAAAAAATTTCTAGCAATCAGAAAGGAAGCACTGAATTTTGGGGATACCAGAATGTTTGGTTCCCCTGACAAATATGAATAAGAAAACTCCCAGAATCATCATTTCAATATTTCCAAATTATAATTTTAACATTAGTGCAAATTTTCTCTTCATGCCAACTTGGGATGCATAAATATTCAAGTCTTTATACTTTCTATGAGACAAAAATTTTAAATCTCACAGGGCTCTAATATGAGCTATTTCTACTGCTCTCCTTGATCTGTAAGGTTAAAGTTTAAGAATGTTAAACTAAAGAATACTCATTCTTTTTAATGAATGAAGCAGTTCCTATTAAGTTACTCACATATGTGGCAAATAGCTAATTAGACACCGTGGTAGCTGCAAAAAAACCAACAATGTGAGTGATCAAGTCTGGCTTCTTTTGGTTTTACTCATGATGATCAGAGTTTTGTTCTTTCCTCATAACCAAAGGCCAGCCCAGCAAGACTCACTCGGAGGAGCTGAGGTTATGGGAGGGTGAATGAATCATCATGCGAAACTCAGGTTGCAACAGAGAAGTGATTTTGAAATGGAAGCGCCTGGAGAGAGATGCCATGTCTGCGGAAAATCAAGCGCCTGATGAGAAAATAAAGAAGGTCGGACTGATGTGTTTCTAAACAGAACCTAATTTTCTTCCTTCTTTCAAACAGTTGCAGCAATGGAGAACTTGAATGTCTCGCTCCCAGGTCTTACTGAAGAACTGCAGGATAAGAGTAATGCACAAGAGCTAAAGCTCCTGCTTGTTTCTACTGTGCAACAGATTTTGACGTAGTTGTTCTGAATCAATGAAACTCATTTCCTGTGAAAATGTGCTGCTTCCATCTCCTCCCTGTATGTAAAATATCCTCTCCTGAGGCATTAAATGTGGTGCATTTCAGGCTGAATGACAAGGATTTGCTGCGATTCCTCTTCTGGTCTCTTCATTTTAATGTGAATAATCAGGCTGAGAGCCCTCTCTCTGCACCCTGCATCACACAAGGGCCCCTAACAGGCCTTTGTCACCCATGGGAGGGTGGCAAGATGTGGCTGCAGCTCCTGCAGGGTTTTGCCCCTTTCTCTTCCAAGACATTTTTCAGGGGACCTTTTCTGCTGATGCCAGTTACTTGGGGAACCAGGAGAAAATGAACCCCGTCCTGCTGGGAATCACTTGTAAAATGTTTAGCCACCAAGAACTCAGTTATCCTGAACATGGAAGAAACAAACAATGTAAATGATTAAAGAAACATACATTCTTTGTAAGCTTCTTTGTAAGACAGACAGATAATTTTGTACTTCCTTGCTTTCTTTCGGAAGTTAAACATCCAGCCCCATTATCTGAGATGCTGCAACAGCCCACGTGCCAGAAAAGGGCCATTACATCAGTAAGACTCAGGCTACTGCTTTTTACTTCCTTGTTCTCCATGTGAAAAAATAAACACAAAAAAAACCCAAATCACTTTTTTTTGAGGAACTGGCCTTGTATACGCTCCTTAGACTATGTTCAGCACCCTATTTTTTCCAGGCAGAACTGTTGTTGGTGACATTTTGCTATGAGATACTGAAGGGACCACATCTTTCTTTTCAGGTCCTGCAGTGCGTTTCTCCAGCTCTTCACAAAGATAAATACTGTGCTCCTCAGCCCTCTCCTGCTCGCTGGCTCTCCTATGGGATACTGGAGGGAGATGAGGTTCTCTTCCCCTCTTCGGTTTTCCCTTTGTACAGTGGGCAGCAGGGCCACCTCTCCCACAGAAGGGATGAGCCACTCATTTGCACAGCAGCATCTACTCATGCACTCCAGGTTTCATTGGAGTGAACTTGGCTGTCCACTCACTTTTCCTTCAGCTGCTCACCAGATGCCACGTGCTGCCTGAAAGCCAGAGGTTAGAGAGGAGCCAAGGCCACAGCTCTTCTTTACCTGTTGCTGGAGACGACGGACCCAGCTGGGTACAGGCAGCTGCCCAGCTCCAAGGGAAGGGCTGAGTCCTGCCTGGCTGCCCCACAGCTGTTTCACTAAACCACTATGCTGCCCCTGGGAGCTGACACCTGCCACAGGACTCCGCTTGGAAGTGATTATGAGGGAATAACAGTAAAATGCCTAGGAATGCTGCTTATAAAAACCACTTGGTTATGGTGATGATGGAAGCTGAAGATAAATACTATTTTACTCTACCTTGAATTGGCTTCCTCAGGGCAAAGGCCTTGGTCATTTAGAGTGAGAGGAAACCTTGCCTGAAGTGGTGATGCCAAAGGAACTTCTCTGAATCCATGCGGTTCCCAATTTATTTTTGCTCTCTAACTGGATTCTTGACCCTGAAGACACTCCAAGCTGGAGATCCCTCATCTCTAAAAGTGGAAGGAATTCTGAGTTGAACTGAGGAAAAAATCTTTGGCAGATCTGTGTGGCCGCTTCAGGAGGCCACAGGAGCAGAGAGATGGTGCCACACAGTGCCAGGCCAGGCAACCAGGTTCAGAGAGGCTCCGCTGCGCTTCTCGCCTGCCCTATTGCCCAATAAAAATGAAGCAAGTGCAGCTCTGCAGGGTCATCCTCTTCATCACCATTAATCGTTATTAATGCGTCACGGGCTGCATTCATTCATGCCCAGTCACGCACAGCTAAGTATTGCACCTAACAGTGAGGTGAGCAGATGCACACACCTTCCTGCTCTCGGCGCCGCGCTGAAGTCGGAGCCACTCAGAATCATCTCCAACTCTGGGCACAGAAGCCCCAGGCCCTTCGCTGCCTGCCCGGAGCCCTCCCGCAGGATTTTCCGGCAAGTTTTCCATTCCCGGGAGCTTTGGCAGCGCCGGCTTTGAGGAGTGTGGGCGCCACAAGAGGGTGCTGGCCAGGCGGCCGCGGCGCAGGGAGCCCAGTGGGGACCAGAGTGAGGATGGGTGAAGCAGCCCCGCAGGACATGAACAGCCCTCTCCAGGTAAGGCAGCTCCCTGCCGACACTGCTGCCGCTCCACGGAGTAGGAATTTTCATGGGAGTAGTGGTGGGGGTGAAGAAAGGCTCCCACCCTGACTGTTGGAGGTGGTGGAGCCCCAGCTCTCTCACTCGTACTGCCTCGTAGGACCGCTTGTGTGCAAAGAGCAGCGTGGAAGTAACGCTAAGGACCCCGTTTCTTGTCAGACTGCCCTTAGTACAGCTTTGGGAAACTCTGTTAATCCCTCTGTGTAAAACAGAGAAAATCCAAGTAGTTGGTTCAAGTACATTTTTCTCTACGTGTAACAACAGATATAAAATTGAAATTCCTGAAGAGGCTGGAAAGGAATTCTATGCATTCACAAGGAGAAGAAAGGGCTGAAAGTTCATCCCAAGGCTCAATGGATGAAGATTCACCAGGTAAAGAGAATTTATTTTACTTTTCTCTAACACATATATTAATCTTGCTGAGTGTTCAGAAGAGATTCACAGAGGATATCTGCATCAATTCAGTAGCAATTGTGCAGAACTCAGAACAAAGCAAGAAATTATGCAAAAGAGAGCACAGAAAATAATCAACATCTCCAGATTCATCAGCAACAAAACAGTGACTGCCTCCTGTCTCCTACACCCCTGGGGGAGTATAGATATATGTTTTGGAAGTACAGAGAGCTGCTGCAAAATTGCCTCCTAAATAAATTCCTATGAGCTCAAAACTTCTACAGTTCTCGATGAATTGTGCTCCAGCTGGTGGCAGAGCTGCAGCATGAGGCTAATAACAGTGGCTGCAGAGCACTAGCTGGTGATGCTGTAGACCTTCTCTAGCATTTATTTCCTTAAAAGGAAACAGCAGCAGGGTATCAAAAGGCACTTGGGCCACCACTAAACCTTTTCATGTAAGGAAAATTGGAGACCAGGAAAGAGACAGGCAACATGGAAATGCTAATACCAACACTGGCTTATTCTGTCACAAAATGAGGATCACAAAGGATGTTTCATCTCTAAGAATGGATGAAGACCAAATGAGTTGCATTTAGAAATAACCCTTTTTTCTTTTTAAATGGTTAGTAATGCTGCTGGTGTTTTTGAGTTCGTGTCAGAGCTTTATTGCTATATCCCTTTATGCCAGTTACTCTATGTTCAGAAAGATTTTGCTCTTTCTCTTCTATTCAAGCAGCTTTAAAGAGAGCTGTGAGGCTCTCTGTGAGGCTCAGCTAATAATGGCCCTTGCATCCCAAAGCCTTCATTTCTGCCCACATATCCCATGGCCAACATGAAATTATCAGCAAGCAGCTAGACTGCTGCAGTCCGGTCCTGCCAAACAGCTGGATCCTGCAGGCACATTTTCTGTAGGCCTGATGAAAAAACACTTTCTCAGGCAATGTTGAGGAATATTTAGAGAGATAGAAAACTAAAGGCCAGCTATGCAGAGGTGGGACAAAGTCACAAGAGTATTGATTTTCCTGCAATCAGCCAATATGGAGTGACAGAAGCATCACTTCTGGCATCCTTTGCTGTGACTTTCAAACAAAAGTAGGTTACCACTCAACAGGCACCGCTAGGCACAGGATGAGCAGCAGTCAGAACTTGGCTGCAGAAAAAGCATTTCCTTAAAGACAAAGCAGAAGCAACATCACAGAGTGTGGCTAAGCACTAGAGTCAAGAGAGCAGCAAAGTAGTTGGACAAGCCCTCGTTGTCTGGGTCTGCATAGAGATTTTAAAAAACCTCTACCACAGTCCCCATGACTGACCGGAGATGATTAGTGAGGACTTGCATCTTGGTCCCAATGCTTTTCCCTTCCTTCTAAATGAAAACAAATGGAAGAAGAGTACAAGGTAAATGAAGAAACACTCCTATATCAATGCAGGAATTGTACAAGCTTGTGGTATAGATCTATATATATATATATATATGTATAAAAGAAGTTAAAGCTACATTTGCACACTTAACATTTTAAGTTGATGTTAGCCCAAATTCAAGAGCAGTTTATTTAAAATGTCATCGGGAGATCTAATTTATCCCACAGGAGTGGGAGGCCTGACTGCAGTCCCTGTGAGAAGGAACATGGTGGGCTAATGCTCCGCTCGAGTTTCCCTTAGATGCCAAACCGCCTGACCTGCAGTCGAGCTGCCCTTTTTAAAGGGCACGAGTTGGAATCCTGTCCCATTTCTGCAATCATACTAATTTCAATAAATTGCATGAGTAGGATGGGCAGCAAGATACGCACTGTCATTATAGTACTGATCTACATCAACTTTGTCTAATATTTTAGGTACCCCAGGGGAGATTGTTCCCTATGGAGATTCTGGTAAGTATTCCCAGTTAACTACTTTGTCCTGCTGGAAAGAGGACTCTGTGATTACTTCTTTCTGATGTACTTACATTAAAAATAATCCTGGCTGTAAATCCACTGGGTTCCTGAGAGCCTGGCATTAGACCTGGGCATGGTGTGGAGTTGTAGGGGATGGCCACCCACTGCCCAGGTGAGCTGTTGATCTGCACAAGGTGCTTCAGCCTAGTAAGACACAACGTGCCTGACAGCTGGCAGGCCACAGGCTGTAGGATCAGCTCTCAGCAGCAGTGTCACCTTTAGGTGCAAATGCACCCTGCTGCTGCAGCAAGAGGGTGCAATGTGTGGCCAGTGCTCAGCTGGCCTCAAGGTGGCACCTGTCACCCAGGCTGTGCTTCAGTCCTAGCTTACTCCAGCGCAGGCAACTGAGCTATGACAACACGTGGCTGGAGCAGGAGATCCTGCTCAGCGCCAGGGACAGGTTCGGGGCATGCACAGAAACAGCACTTAGGTCCTAGGCTTGGGTTCTAGCAACTACACCCCCTGTGCCAGTGCTGACAATGGAGGTTAACAAGTCGTCCTGGGATCAGCTGTTAGCAGAAGCAAATTGCTTCTAACTGTTGTAAATATAAATATTCCACCATCACAAAGAGATCATAAAACTGTATGTTGTCTTTCAGAGATTACCAGAAGAGAAGATGCAATTGCAGATGGTAAATATAAAGACGCAAATGGAGAAGACCTGTTTTAAAAAGCCTGTTTGTTTTTTCTTCAGGATGCTGTCTTTCAGGAATAAGTTTGCTTAGTGATAAGTACAGCAGCTCCTTAGTGCCTACGTATTTCTTAAATGAATATTTGAAGTTTTAGAATAATTATTAACATGCAATTTAATGCTTAAATAGAACAAATGCTGTGCAAGTCTCTCCCTGGTACAGGCGTTACAATGGGACTATTGCACTGAGGACGCAGAGCAGTGCCAGCAGAGCAGCCCCTTGGCAGCTCTGTACTGGCCTGCTGATGAATTCTGTGCGCGTGGGGCATTCACACGCTCGTGCTGACACACACAGCAACGTTTGTTAAGCAGGGTAGCATAATACTACTAACCAAATGAGCTTGTCACAAAACTAGAACTGGGTCACAACCCTCCAGGAATCAAAAATTCACAAAAGTGAGTCAGGTATCAGAACAGAATTTCTCTGTAAATTTTAGTTGTTCCCCGGTTCAAAAGTACAATAGCCAGAGTCTGTAGTTCACTTCAATTTCAGAACTTTTTTTCCTCCATACTGTCTTATTACAACTTACATCATTTCATTACAT
>JAVCKT010097606.1:0-11526 GCA_032273925.1 Rhynchotus rufescens
CAGCAGGTGGCGCCGCGGCCGCGGTAGCAGGCGGCCGTGGGGCCGGGCCCTGCCGTGGGGCGGCGGTGCCGCGCGGCCTCCCACGCGTGAAAGGGGCCGCATGGCTGCTGCATTCAGCGCCCTGGGCGTCCTTGTGCCGCCGTGAGCCCGCGGGGCAGCGCGTGCAGCCCGGGCGCGAGCCGCGCCTCCTGCGCAGACCCTGTTCCCAAAGCGTAAACACAGCAGGGCGCCTCACGCTTCACACGCGCGAGGTGAAGAGCGGGCATTTAGAGCTGTCACCGCGACCTTGGGTCAAATTACACGCATTTTTGAAGGCCGCAGAGATCGAAGCCACACTTGGTAGGCAGGGAATTGCAAGTAATCGTTTCAGAAACCTTCCTAGTCCCAGCCACAAAAACAACCAGCCTTGAACAGCAGCAAGAAAAAAGCCCAAAGATTAGCTAGGTTTGCAGGTGTTGTGAACCTGGAATTTTGATTTTGTTATTTATTTAAATAAAAAAAAATATTACTAAAAGTAATCTGAGAATTCAACTATAAACCTCTAAGAAATAAAATAAAATAAAATAAAATAAAATAAAATAAAATAAAATAAAATAAAATAAATAATCATTTTCTGGGTGATGAGCAGAGATGACAGAAAACTGCTAACTGGAGTGTTCTGGACAAATTATCTTTTGGATATCTAAGCCACAGAAATAAAAAAGTATTAAAATATAAACAGAGGTAGTTGTTCCAGTGTAAGATTTAATCAGATGGTTGTTGATAATATAATTATATAATTATTTAATTCAAAATATTAAATGCATCAGATTTGGGGAGCAATACTCTCATAATGCCATATAATCTTGCACTATGGTGCTATAGTAGTACCACAGAAGTCTGCCTCTGGGAGATGTAAATTTAGGACTAGTTTGTGTAAACTGCTCACATTAGCGCGTTCAGCTGAAAGAGTGTTTCACTGAATTAGATCCTTTAAACAAATCTCCTCAGGCTAAAGCTTTAAATTAAGATACTGTTCAGTCCCGCTGAAGCTGTGGAAATGGAAAACTTGGTATAGAGAGAAGAGGATGCTTTATTGAATCAGGACCAGCATGTGTTCAAACAACTTTGGAGAGTTTTTGAATGTGGGTGGAAAACGTGGACATCTATTTTATCTTGTTCAGGCTTTCCTTTTGTGCCCACAGTTACAGCATGCCTGGTCAGCCCACCAAAATGCGTGAAGACCTTAAAGCTTTTCCTATGAGAAACAGTTATCCTGCAGCTTGAATGCTGGACATGTGTTAGCTGGAACAAAGTTCTGCCCAACATAACGAGATATCTTAAAGGGACATAAATATTAAAAAGAAATATTAATCTGTTATGGATTGCTAGAAGAGCAGGCTCCGTAAGACTGACAACGAGCCATGGTGCTTGTCTGAAGGGTTTTATTACTTGAGCTGAGATAGCAATGAAGCACTTCAAAGGTTAATTATGGACAAGATGACAGCAACAGGTGAAGGCGTGATCACCATAGGTACTTTGTCGAATCATATTTTTTAAAGGGTGTATATATATATATATGTAGATATATAAAAGATGAAGGAAGAGACCATCAAACCTACAAAGTGGTGAGTGAGAAAGCATGAAGAAAAATTCACCTAAAGAGCAGTCAGGAAACACTCTTGAGTCAATGAAATCTTGTTCTACCTGTCTAGCACAGGATATTTCATTTTAGCTTCTAATAGAATTTAAGTGTCAGAACTGGTTTATGAAATACTGAGTAAAGTACTACACCAAAGAGTTCAAGTTCTCTTCTTTAAAGAGAATATATGCTGATTTTTGATAATAATTAGAATTATCTTATGATTTTGATGGCTTATATACAATTCAGGCTCCTCATTACTGGTCACAAATGTGAATTCAAAAGATAATTCTTAAGTCAGTCTTCCTATGATGAGGGAAGTCTCTTCAGGTATTAGATGGAGTGGGACTAATTAATAAAGTGCTTTTAGGCTCTGCGAGAAGATCAGAGATTGTTCTTGATTTGCATCTTAATAAAAAAACATTGACAGTGTAAGGAGTTCCTTTGATTATTAAAATATGGCATTAATATTGAAGCCTTTCACAGGTAAAGACATGCTGTTATGAACATGACACTGAGGAAAAAGTCATTACACTTTTTTTTAAGTGTTTCCATTTCATACCGTCTCAGTGAATCAAACTAAGGGAGTCCAGTGTTATTAAATTCGATGAGGTGAGGAGTGACAGATACGGTTAAGCCAACTTGCATTAGCTCCTTAAAATATGAGAAGAAGCAAATATGTGCAAGACATCAGTAAGGAGGAGTTTTAGGCCCAGGTTTACTTAAGCTTCCCCTTTATATATACAATATATGCCATGCTGTTCCCAGTCCCTCTTGTTTGTTCTGACCATGCCCTACAGAAGAGAAGGAGAAATATACAGCACAGGCAGTGTAGAGCAAATAATAAATGGAACAGAAGTTTAATGTAAAAGCCAGAATTACAGTGATAATGAGATTTTATATCATGTCCTCTATCTTGAGTATTCTTAAAGCTAAAATTAGCACTTACTGTAAATTAACTGTTCTTTCTTAACTAAAAAAACAGCAGAACTATAGCAGTATTAACTTCCAGACAGAAAGTGGCTTGAAAAATACAATGTGTCACTCACGCCTTATGCATGTACTGTGTTCTGTGCTGTGGGTAATGTTAGGGATTGGTCATGCCATGCTCTCAAATGATGTAATTAATACACAGTAAATGACTCCTAAATTTATCACTAATCAGAGTGTAGTAATTGTGGAATTGTCCCAAATCTCAAAGAATGTGTGAGCAGACAGTGTTAACAGCCTGGCCATGCTGCAGCAAGTGTATGAATACAGACCTTCACACATTTAATTTGATTCCTCAAGAGACAACTAATTTGACAACAAGCACTTTGTGTTGGTAGCTTACTTTTTGGAAGAGCTCTAGAACTGCTCAGGTTTTATTTTGGGGAGTATATGAGCCTCATTGTTTGCTGCAGGCATTTGTATCTGCTTTGAAGTACTTTAACAGCATTTCCAGACATTCTGATTCACCAGAATATCTCTACTTCTAATATTTTAGGAACAAGTTCTACTTTCTCCATATTTCTGAAACTTCAACTTTTGAAGCCTACAGCAAGAGTTGTATCATGTTACAGACCAGTTCCTTAGAAATCCTTAGGTATTGGAGATGTGTGTTTTAGAGGAATGGCAGTTAGTGAGCAATTACAAAAATTATATCCGAACTGCATCAACCTCGTGAGTTAAGTTAGATGATTCATATTAGGTTAGAAGAATAGTGAGCAGTGGATATGTATTCAACTTGAACTTCACAAGGAAAAAAAACCACCATACTGGTGCAAAGAAGAAATCTTACAAGGAAATCCTTTGTTTTCTCTACTTCTTAAAATTTTATTTGCTTTTCCACTTACTGGTGAAATTTGATTTGGAGATTTGGCAGGTTAGCCTTTTTTACAATACTATATATGAGTTTGGTAGGATTAGTTTAAGGATCTCTGTCAAGAATGAGGACGCCCTTGTGCTTGGTTCTGTAAGGGCACAATAGTATGGTGAATCTTCTTTCTGAGGAAGTTCAGATTTAGTTGGACTGAACAGCTGGAAACAATTTTCTTCATATATGCCTTCCAAATAGTTCTGAGTTCCCTTAAATTAAAAGGAAAAAAAGCATCAAGGGATAGCAATCTAATAGACTAAATTACAGTAACACCAGGAATTAGTAGTGTAGTTTAGCACTCAGCAGGCACAGTGTGAAAATTACTTAAAACATGAAGTGGTTGGTTTGTTACAAAATTTGTATTATATAAAGAGTTACACAAAAATCATGATTCAAAACTTCAAAGATTGAATAATCTGATTTTCTTAGTTTTTTTTTAGTTTACCTACTCCTTGCTTTCAGGTGGTAGGACTGATCTTGAATGTTTCTTCCTCTAGATCACCACCTTGATCACCACCATTGAGTAGATGCACCTCTTACTATGCCATATGAAGTAGAATGAGTTAAGTATGGTGTCAAGGTAAATAGACTATTTTAAGAAATTTCTTTTAAGACAAATGATATTTCACATTATGGCCAAGTAATATTCATTCCAGAATTATTACTCTCGGGAGCTTTTCCATACTGCAGTATGTGGTGGTTACTATTTTATATACTTAGAAAATAACTCCATAAACAAACATTCATGTAAAAATTGTCCAGGCTTTTATTTGCTGTACCATCTGTTGCCAAAAACTCTGTAGTTTCTTGTGTACATTGACAGAGTCCTGAAAATTGATGACAAAGAGTATGACAAAGATAATATGTGATTAAGGCTTAAGGAAAATTTTGAGCAGTGGTACATATGGAAGGGCAGCCTAAAAGTCTATTTAAGGAACAAATGGACTAATTTAATCTGTATCTTTTCAAGTAGCATGATTTACTGTGACATCATCTTAATGCTCATCTTAGTGATATTTCTTAATATAGTGATAATTATTAATGTATCACTTTCCTTTTCCGTTGTACAGAAGTGAGAAAATAACATATATATAGTGAGTGTGTGAGTATGTGTCTGTATTTATCTGGAACAGCTTATTCAAAGGACTAAGACTGTAATGATAAAAATTAGAAGTAGTAAAGTTGTATCTGAATGCAATGAGATTTATAGTCATTGCCTCTTGAGAAAGAGACTCTCCTAGGGTGAATCCAATTCCTGAAGAGCTTTTCTTTGCTGTCACCACTGCAACGTCCTTCCTGTAGAGTAACAGTGTTAGTGTATCAGAAATATGGGTTTATTGTATGGGAGAATAGACAAGTGCTCTACATTTCCCAGCGCTTCAATCCTACAGTGACAGAGGAGCCTGTTATTACTTAGAAAATCATTCTGGAGAGCTATCAAGCATGTTCTTCCCTGAAAGTCCTAATAAAGGGACCGTTTAGAGGAACTGGAAATACACTTCTTCCACCTCCTAGTACCTGGATTTTTGAACTGGCCAGGCAGTAGGTCTGCTTTCAGAAACAACTGTCACGTGCATCCCAAAATCCAACCTAGTGGACCAAGAGGAAGTCATACTTATTAATGAAAATTAGTGGAAAGAAACAAAACAAAACAACAACAAAAAAAAAGCTGCCCTCAAGCAACATGTAGGTGCTGTAAAAATAATTGGATGTATACAAACTTACGGAATGCATTGCTGTATGATGCCAAGTAGTGCATAGCCCATGCTGGGGAAAAGAGATTCTCTTACAGAGGCTGCTTATGGAGCATCAACTACTAGTGTGTTCACTACTTTAGAGATGGATCTGAACTCTCTGGGGATGAATTGTCCAGCGGGCTGGTGTGCAGCTAGAGCATGTGCTGCCTGCCTTCACCCTCAGGGGATGTTCGGGTTCTGGGTGGTTTTAGTTGTCCTGCCTCAGTGCTGTAAGCTTGGCAGCTGATGTCCTAGCAAGGAGTGTGGTGCTCTGGGTAGGCTAAAGTGTCTAGCAGTGCTGAAGAAGGCTTTCTGCTCTCTAGCAGGATCTAGCCAAACAGATGCCATTCCTAGAATATATGTGATACACAGCCCACTTAATTGCAGAGTTATGCCTCCATTTCTTTAAAGGGTATGAGGAACATATTTATGAAAACATTGGAAACTTCTATTTTTGATATATTCTTCTGCGCTAAGATGCATGCTTAAGCAAATAATTTACAGGAATAAATTCTTTTAAAATTTATTTTTTATTTCAACTCTACGCTTACAGGAGAACATTTCAGCTGTCATTCTCACTTTCCCTTTTTAATATTTTGCAAATATACCAATTTTCAGAGAGGGTGAGGGCAGAAGAGAGAGGATGGCCAAAGAGAGGGCAGAAATATATCTGAAATGTCAAACTGCTGGGAAATAAAAAAATATTGTTCTAAAGTTATAGCAATGCTAGGTCTTGGCAGTCCCTCCACAGACTGAGGAGCTTGTCAGAATGAGACAGGGCAGATCTCTTGACCAAGCCATATCAAGTTTAAATCTGTCCCCTGGAGCCTGGGAGTCAAGATGCCACCATGGCCACCAGAGCACAATATATAAGGCTACCAAAGTCACCCCATGAGAAAGAAGAAATTATGTCCTTTTTCCTTTTTTCACTGGAATATACTTCTCTCCAGTATTCTTTTATAACCTTGAATCTTGCAGCACGCTTTCATAAAGCGGCAACATACACTGCATGTTTCTGATGAAACTGTCTAACTTCTTATTACAAGAGCTCCTTGTTCTCTTGCGAAGAAAAAAGCATCATCAGCTTCTTAGATAGCACAGAATATTACAGAAAACAACAAGAAGTAAACACTGTTATTTTTTCTTTACTTCTATCCTGCCTTGTGACAGGAATCTTCCCCACCCCCATTGCTAAGTTCATGGTTAACAATAAACAAAGCTGCTTTCAGCAGCCCCGTTACTGCAGCCTCTGCGTAGCATAATACAGTGAAGCCATGGGAGTATTAAGAAAAAATAGTTAACCATAGTAGTGTTTTGCTTTTTTAATAAACTTTATTTGACATCTAAACTTATCTGGAGGTGATACCCTTTTCTTGCATTCACGAAGAATGGGGCTGCTGCAATTCCAATAATAAGAATAGCATGAATAATTTTCCAAGTGTTTTATCAAGCATCAAAAAAAATGCTTACACCAACAGAAACAGTGTCATGGCAAAGACTTGGGAAGCGTCAAGAGATTATACCTTGTTTGCTCCACGAAGTAGCTTTGCCATGATTGTATCTTCCACTCCTACTAACGGAATGTTTTGTTGATCAAAAATTTTGGAAATTATCTAAAGATGTAAAGGTAGTTGGCTGATCTCAAATACTAATTTGTCAGGAAACATTGCTTTTTTAAAACACTGAGATTTTTTCTGCCTTGCTCAAGGGACATATCATAAAGAAGGGCTGTAGGGACTTCATATTTCCCAGCTTCAAGCGACTAATTTTGGTCAACTAAATTAGGACTCAGTTTCCCAAGACTCCCTCTGTAGTCAACAGAGAGAAATAGGATCTTGCTGAGTATTCCAGACCTGACATCTAACTCAGATGCCCTGTATTACCCTTCAGGGGAGGCTTGTGAGCGAGACAAGATTACACACCCTTGGTGGTACGTGAGGGGTCGGCTTGCACACGGTGATCCGCACTGCTCCGTGTCGGAGGCGGCCTGCCAGGTCTGGGACTCTCCTTACGGAGCAGGGACAGGCACAGGCTCAGCAGGAGGGGTCAGTTTGCACCTGCTGCCATTCCCCGTCCCCTCAGAAGAGCTGCAGGAAGGGTGGCAAGTTGGACACAACAACCTCATGGGACAAATTCCTGGCTTGCAGGCGGCCCGTGGTTGAGCCAGCTAATGTCAGTCCATTTCTCTTCCCTCCCTGGCTCTGTCATGCCACATTTCTCTTTTCAAGGCTGTCGTATGTCATCGATGTGCCTGACATTTTGGGCCAGGGTACTTTGGTCGTCTTGCTCATGCGTATGCCAGGCAGGTTATGTGATCCCAGGTTCGGAATAATGATTTGTTCCATTTGTGGCTGTCAGCTGTGGCCGCTGCAGTTCGTGTTCGGAGGCCTTTGGCCGGGCCCGCGCGCGCGAAGGGCGGCCTGGGGAGCAGGCGCGAGCGGCCCGCGCTCCCCGGGGAGCCTCCGCACCCGGGCCCGTGCACCATGGGCCTTGCTGAGCTTCCCCCAGGCCCGGGCTTGGCCTTCACAGCTCCGGGCAGGCTGCAAGTTGAGCTTTAGAGAGGTCACCAACCCCTTCGAAAGATAATGCACCCACTGACAGTGATTTACCTCAGGTAATTCTCTAGGAGCACTGTCCTCCTGCATCTCTGTCCTAGGGACCTCTGTTAGGAAGTCACGTAACATTTTGTCTTTGTTTTGTACCGCATTGCTGTATCATTTCGTTTTATAACACACACTGTTGCAACGAAAGTTTCTTAAGACCTTGGTATTTGTTGCCGGATTCTTCATATTTATCCACCGCATCCCATAAAATGTCCTACAGCAATTAAAACATAGCGGTGTAGGGGAAGAGCCCAACTGCAGAAGGGAAACTTCAGCTGGTGTGAAAGTCCGAAAGTTATTGGCTATTTGAAATGTAATAGCTAAGAGGTTTTGGTTGCTGTTATCAGTGCTTATACCAAAAATGCTTACACCAAGAGAAACAGGGTCATGGTAAAGACCTAAGAAGTGTCAGGAGGTTTTATCTTGCTTTTATTAAAAGATACTATGTTATTTGCTAAGTCAGCCTGGCAACCTAAAAGGAAACTTTTAAAGCAGGTGAGAATCTGATTTTACTTACAGAATGTTTTATTTATTTAAGGCTATTCGAACTGACTTGTTTAATGAATGTATCACAACTTACCTGATGACCTAATCCTTTTTCTGCTCAGTTACAGCTGTGCATAACAAAGGGAAGGTCATACGTATCCACTGGAAATTGAATCACAAAAGCAGAAAATTAAGTCTATCAAAACTCTGCATAAATGCTGCATATGCAGTTTTTTTTTTTTTTTTTTAAACTGAACTCACTAAGTTGAGACCTTTGCAGTATATTCAGGAAGTTTAGATCCTGGACCAAGTCACAAAATCATGAGCCATTCCTCAAGGTAAAATACAAGTCTAAATTTAAACAGACAGTCCTTTTAAGGAGCAATAAATACGTATACGCTGGCAGCCATTTTAGAGATCTGTTTTGACTCATCTCATGAATTTAGTTTCTCAATTAAGAAATTTGCTGTGTCAAGAACTTCACTGTGCCCCTTGCCACGGAGACGGAATCGGATGCTCTGAAGTAGAAGCTGGCATAGGAAGGGCTTGAGGCTGCATTTCCAAAGCCAAGCAGAGGTGTGTCGCTATCCATGGGCGCTACTATTCACAGGACCTCTGGGTTAGCACATGCCAAAGGCCTCAGTGTTCCTCTTGGTAATGCTTCAGAGGGATTATAACGAGGACTTTAAAGAGACTGATCTCATTGGGAAAAGACTTTATGGGAGGGAAGAGGCCTCCTTGCTTAGCGATGCCTCTCAGGGGTTCATCATTCTGCCCTTGCTGTCTAAAATGCTGTGGATTGTAGCGTTTACTCAAGTGCAGCTGTGGCCCTTTTTTTTTCCCCCGGCATCTTTCACTCAGATATAAATAGGTACTAGAGTAACATTACCAAGAATCTTTTTAAAGAAATAACTGCTGAAGCCATAAAAAAGACTTGAGCTAAGGCCCTGCAGAATGACTGCTGCTTTATACTACTATTCTGAATGAGAACACCTAAGAATTGATAATTTGGGAACCATGAAATGGGAAAGCTATTTGAAATGGGAAAGCTGTTTGACAGCATGTTTTTTTTCTGTGAAATGGAAAAAAATCCCATCCTTGGCTGTTGTTGGCTATTTTGTAGAAATGTAAATACTTTTTGTTGATAGTTCTAAAGAGAGAGAGAAGCCTTGAATGTTAATTCACAAATGCAGATTAAAATGAGAGCGACCTTCCCAAGTTGCTTTTGGGGTGCTGCTCTATCGAAACCCTGTTGCACGTGTTCCTCACATGAGCACCTTTCTTCAGAGGTTATTGGTTTTCCTCTTTAAAAGCAGTCTGATGTGGTTATTTTCCCCAACTGTAGGCATTAGTGGTCTCAGACTAATTATGTTTTTGCAAAGCATAAGGCTGTCAGCTGAAGTGTAGGTTGCTCTTCATTTTCTGGCTGCCAACAACTTGTGAGTTTGAGTTGGCCTCTGTATATTTAAATTGAGCAAAAAGAACATGTCAGAGGAGCTGCTACCACATCACATCCCATGTACGGCTTCAGAAGGCACAGGTCAGATGCAGATGGATGCTGATAGCAGAAGAAATGCAGGAAAATATATTATTAGAAACAACACGTTCTTAAGTGAGAAGAGTGTTAGTGGATTAGATCTTCCTAGTCCGAAGGAGGCAGAGCCTATTCGTTAGCCTTTTTTTTTTTTTCTCCTATGATGAGAGGCTAAAGCATCAAATAAAAAAGACTAGTTGCACTTCAGCACTGAAGTGCTTTTTGAACACAACAGTTATTTAGCGGCCAGGCCTTTTTTTTCTGTGGGGATTTTGATCCGCTTCCTGGAAAAGCAGATTTTTTTGTACTACATGAATGTGTTTCCCTTGACTCTGAAGGCTAAAGAAAACATCCAGTCTGCCAAATGAGACTGACAGAAGTCTCTCCCTTGCAGCAGTGTGTAGACCTTAAAGGACTACTTGTCACCAAATGGACATGTCCGTGCTAGCTCAGGATCTCCTCCAAGCTACGTCTGTAATATTTCTGTGTTGCAAATGAGTTACTCCTCCTCGTGGGCGGAATGAAAAATCTTGCCCTTCCTCTTAATTTGTGAATACTAGCCTCATGGCAGAAAGGCTTAGTCATACGAAAGAATGCAGATGCTACCTCCCTTCTACACCGTGTAAACCTGTGGTGAGCACTGCACTTGTACAGCGAACAGACGAGTAAAACCAGGCCTGCCGTGTTCACCAAAACAGGTAACAAACTCTGCATAGCCAAGCTAAAAATAAAGTTTGTCTATTTGTGTGGGTTCTTAATCACACGTATAAAGGTTCACATTAAATTTAGTCTTAATAACATCTATCAACTCATTCATTTAGATGAATGATGAATGAGAATGAGTTTTAGATGAATGAGTTTTTTGGTTTATATTTATGATAATCATATCATCCCATTATGTAGCAACTTAATATTTATATTCTACTTTGGCTTTGGTATATAGGAAAAGTATTCTGAAAACTAAATATGCGCAGTATTAATTACAACACATATCTGAGATGGACAGTTGGGCAGTTTTCATTGGCGTTCTAGTCTAATGAGATTTTCCTATATATGTAGAATCAACTCGGCCATTTAAAATTTTCTACTTCAATTTTAGGTCAATCACACAAAGATTATTTTACACAGTTACATCTGTGAAAGCAATTTACAATTGTCTCCTGTATTTTACAACCTTATGTGTTTAAAAAAAGTGAGCATTTATTAAATTGGGTTTTACAGATGCTCAGAAAAAAAAAAGAAGAAATAACGCACATTGAAGGGAGAAACGAGCAATAACATGAACGCAAAATTATAAATTTTGAAATTTATGAGAAAAGGAAAGGTAGGATGGCCATAAAAGATGGTTCTGGAAGCTGAAGACTTGTGACGCCCTAAGAATGATGTGCAAGACGTGACGCTATTTTTCACCTTTGTAACCTTTCTCTCAAAGCGCCCTCGCCCCAAGCACACGCGTTCCCCATTTAACGTCTCCCTTCCCGGGATGCCGGAGGACCTCACGAGCGTGGCGCGGGCGCCGGCAGGCCGGGCGATGCCCGTGTCTCCCCAGGGAGCCGCAGCGAGCAGGGCTGCGCTAGCGGGCCGCGGCGCTCGGTCCGCGCGCTCACCCGCCCGCTGACGTGCTCCGTGGCACGGCTCTGCCGCGCCTGCGGCTCCGCTTGTCCCGCCAGCCCTGCGCCAACAGGCCC
>JAVCKT010097607.1:0-11524 GCA_032273925.1 Rhynchotus rufescens
ACATGGGACATCAGACATGTCAGGGTCCATGCGTGTCGTGGAACTGGTGCCATGGACACAGGGTGTGACTGGGTCCATGTGTGTCCTGGGGAGGGTGACGTGGACACGGGGTGTCCCTGGGTCCGTGTGGGTCCTGAGGAGGGTGACGTGGGGCATCAGACATGTCCAGGTTCATGTGTGTTGTGGGGTGGGTGACATGGGGAATAGGGTGTCACTGGGTCTGTGTGTGTCATGGGGAGGGTGACATGGGGCATCAGACATGTCAGAGTCCATGTGTGTTGTGGGGAGTGTGACAGGGGACACGGGGTGTCACTGGGTCTGTGTGTGCCCTGGGAATGGTGTCATGGACACAGGATGTCCACGTGTCCTGGGACGGGCGTCATGGACGCAGGACGTGTCAGGGTCCGCGTGCCTCCTGGACAGGGGGTAACAGAGCGTGAGAGATCCAAGGGTCCGTGTGTGTCCTGGGAAGCGTCATGTTGGTGCAGGACGTCAGCGGGTCCGTGGGTGTGTGTGCCAAGAACGGCACCGTGGGGCACAGCACCGGGACCGTGTGTGTCCTGGGAATGGTGACATGGGACACAGGACATGTCTGGGTCCATGTGTGTCCTGGGAAGGGTGACATGGACACGGGATGTCACTGGATCCCTGCGTGTCTTGGGGAGGGTGTCCTGGTACACAGGACATATCCAGGTCCATGCATGTCGTGGGGAGGGTGCCATGGGACACAGGTCCTCTTGGAGCCCATCCACGCCTTGGGAAGGCCACACGTGTGACCCGGGAAGCGCATCCCTGTGCCCGGGTGGGTGCTCCGGGGGCACCTCCATCCCCTCGGAAGGGAGTTCCGGGGCCAGGGCATCACAGGGAGCGTCTTTCCCACCGGGAAAGGATTCCCAGGTGGGACCCGCATTGTTGTGGTGCTGCCACCGGTGCCACCGTCACCCCTGTGCCCCGGCTGCCCTGGGGGATCCCGCTGTCCCTCCCGGAGCACTTGAAGGGAAAACAAGGAAATGAAGATGTTTTTTCCTCCCTAGTTTCTTTTTTTATGCCAGACAGGGAAATGCAGGAATGTGGATGACATTCCAGCAGGGAGGCGGTTCACTGAGGTTCGCTCCGGGCAAGGCCGGGCGCTCGGCAGGAAGCTCGGCCCCGCTCCGGGAGAGCGGGATTAGTGCGGGAAGGGGCCGGAGCGGCCTCTGCCGGGACGGAAGGCGCCGAGTTTGTGCTGCTGGAATTGGGCGAGGAGGAGAAGGGAATGGCCCCGGAGCTCCTGGAGCTCCGGCCTCGGCGATTCCCGCCTCTCTCGGCCCTTCTTTTGCTTTACGGGAATTGCTGGGAGAGCGGGCAGTGGAATCGGACCTGGATTCTCTGGGCCTAATTCGAAACAGCAGGGCCTGAGGTTTGGAACAGTTTGGATTTGGGGGGATGTTTGGAAAAATCTCCGGAGGGTGGGTTTGCAGTGAGGGGGCACGACGGGATGGGGACACGGAGCCAGGCGGTCCCAGGGAGCCAGCGCCGCCGGCACGAGCTCGGATCAGCTTCCGACGTCCGGGCGAGTCCCGGCATCGCTCCGGAGGAAGCTCCCGCTCCCGGATCAAAAGCAGCGACGCAAACCGTTCTCCCTGGTGCCCTCCCGGCTGGGCCTTTCCATGGCTCCGCTCCTGCCTGGGATGTCCCCGCTGGGAGCATGGAAACGTCCTGCTTCCCGGCTCCCGGCGCTCCCTCAGACACAGGCTCCCTATTCCTTGTGTTTCGGTGTGTTTGGGGATCTCCTCTGCCTTCGTGCAGTATGTCCAGCCTGTCCTTGGCATCTGCATCCCGGAAAAGCGCTGCTCCATCCAAAGCTTTCCTGTTGCTCCCTTCTCCCTTCCTGTCCGGAGCCCCTGGACACGTGCGGCCCTTGGGAACGATCCCCTTGGAAGCGGCTCCAGCCCTCCCTCCTGCCTCTCCTGGGGCATCTCCCCGAGCCCTGGTGGCTTCAGGCACATCCCGAGGGAGGTCTCGGTCCGGGAGCTCCCTCTGCTCCGTATCATTCCTGATAGGGGAAAGGAAGGGAGGCGGGAGCAGAGGGCAGCTCCGGAAAGCCGGCGGTGTCGGAAGCTCCGCTGGCGGCTCCGGAAAGCTCCCAACGGCAGCGACAGCCGCCGGCAGCTCCGGGCTGCTCCCTGCAACACGGAGCCCCGCCGGGCAGTCGAGCGCCAGGGCCGATTCCATCAGCGTCCCCCGCCCCGTCTGCTGCTCCTTGGATCTTCCTCCCGCCTATTCCCAAATGTCCCCGTGCTCCTTTAGAAAGGGAAAAGCCCCGGCTTTCCATCCCCAATGGATTCCTGGCAAAGCTGCCCATGCGGGCAGGGCGGGATCGCCCTCTTTGCAGCCTGTTGGATTCGGGGTATTTTCATGATCTGGAGGCAGGGGTTGGATATTGTTCCTCCGAGTCTGTTTGCCGGCGATTCCCAGGGAAAGGTCTGGATACAGCCAGATTCCCGGGGGAAGGTCTAGATAGAGCTGGATTCCTGGGGGAAGCTCTGGATAGAGCCGGATTCCCAGAGGAAGGTCTGGATAGAACCAGATTCATGGAGGAATCTCTAGATAGAGCCGGATTCCAGGGAAAAGTTCTGGATAGAGCCGGATTCCTGGAGGAAGCTCTGGATAGAGCCAGATTCCTGGCAGAAGGTCTGGATAGAGCTGGATTCCCGTAGGAAGCTCTGGAGCCCCTTCCCGCGCCCATCCATGGCGGATCCGCCTGTTCCTCCCAGCTGCTCTGGAGGCACCGGGAGCCCTGGGAGCGAGAACCTCTTCCAAAGGCAGCCGGAGTGCGTGGAACGGTCCCATCAGAGCCTGTGTCCCCCTGTGTCCTCCCAGAGGCCATGGGTGCCGCGGCAGGGATGGGGGAGCAGGGAGGCCCCTGCTCTTCGCTTCGGCTCCCGCCGTCTCCCAGGATAACCTGCCCGGCACGCGGCAGCCCCGACGTCCCTGGGGGTCCGAGCAGCTGGAGACGGGCCCTCAGACACTGCCCACTGCCCTGGCCAAGATCCCGGCCTTGCTGGTGGCTCCCTGTGGGACAGCAGCTGCTGTGACCTGGGTCCTGCCGGAATCCAGCTGCTCCCGCGGGATGAGGAGCCGCCGGAGCCGGGCAATGCCGGGAATCCTGCCCCGTGCTGCCTCTCCGGGGCCTCCTCTCCTGCCGGAGCTTGTGGGGGAGCGAGGAGGGAAAAACCAACTCTTTTCCCCCACAAACCCGGTTTCCTGGTCTGCGGGGCCCCTGATTCCGCCCGGATCCGATGGGGTCCGTGGCAGGAACGCAGGAGCTCCGGGGAGCCGGGATCGTGTTTTGTCCTCGCGCTGCCGCTCTCCGCCTGGTTACACCCAGCGCCGTCGCTTCATATTTTCCTTCCCTTTTTTCTTTTTCCTCTGCGTGACTTCACCCTTCCTAACAAGCGGCCCCAAAACCCAGCGGAGAGCCGTGTTTGTCCGCCTGCTTTTGTTGCAAATCCTTGGGAAGCGGCTGCGAGCGCAGGCCGCGGAGCTGCTCCCGACGCCCCTGGCCGTGCGCTGCCCGTGCGGAGCGTGATCCCGAGCGCGGCAGCTCCCGGCCCCGCCGCCTCCCCCTTGGCCTCCTCGAGGGGAATTCTCGTGTTTGGTCCAGGAAGGGCCAGGGTTGTTCCGCTTACGGAGCAGTTCCCAGCAGGGCTGTGTGGGGTTGCGGAGGAGCTGCAGTTTTTTCACTTGCCTTGTGAAGGTTTTAACCCTTTCAGGATGGGTTTGCACAAAAAAGAGGAGTTTGGAGCCGGCCTGGGGTGGGATCCGCTTCTCTGTGGGGCAGCAGGAGTTGAGCTGGGGAGCAGGAGCAGGTCCCGTCCGAGCTGGGCACCCTTCGTGCTGGTCCCGCGAGGCTCCTCCTGGACGTTTGTGCCCCTTGTTGGTGACAGAGGGACCCTCTCCTTCCTCTCCCCTCCGTGCGCAGGTGGCACAAGCTGCACTCCAAGCCCGGCAAGAAGGAGAAGGAGCGCGGCGAGATCGAGGTGAGCGTCTGCTTCACGCGGCACAACCTCTCGGCCAGCATGTTCGACCTGTCCGCCAAGGAGAAGCCGCGCTCGCCCTTCAGCAAGCTCAAGGACAAGGTGACGGGCAAGAAGCGGTACGACCTGGAGTCGGCCTCCGCCATCGTCCCCAGCAGCGTGGGCGCCCTCGACGACGACGGCGAGGATGAGGACGGCGGCGGCAAGAAGTCCAAGGTGAAGGGCTTCTTCCTGAGGAGCAAGCTGCGCAAGTCCTCCCTGACCCAGTCCAGCACCTCCCTGGGCTCCGACAGCACCGTCTCCTCTGCCAGCCTGGGCCTGGCCAGCGGCGTTCCCGACGGATCCAAGTCCCCGAGCAGGCAGGGCAGCCTGTCCGCGGAGCGCTCCGGTAAGCGGATCCCAGGGCTAATCTCCCCGCTTTTTTCCCCTTTCTTTGCTTCCTAACGGGCTGCTGGGGCTTTCCTGCAAATCCCTCAACTTGCTGCCTGCGGGGTCCAGCACAAACCCGCGGGGAACACATGGAATGGGAGGAGACATCCCGGGATTCGGCTTTAGCGCTGGGCTGGGACACGGAGGAGCCCACAGCAGCTCTGGGAGGGTGGGTCGGAACTGGGTCCGTGTCCGGGAGAGCGGCTCCGACGGGCGCCAGGATCTCATTCCCGTTTCTAATGCGACGCCTCCGGCTCGGATGCAGCCGAAAGCGGGGCCGGTTCCCGGCGATTAAAGCAATCCGGGCTCTTGGCTTGCACACAGCGGTGATTTGCAAACAAAAAAGGCCCTTGTCATGCCTTAATTCCGGCCGTCCCCTGGGAACGAGATATATAATTAAATGAGCTCGTTGGCTGGGCATGGCAGATCCCCGCCTGGCCTGGGAGTCACTCGGTGCCGCTTCCGTGCGCGGTGCCGCAGGCGGATACGCTGGCCCGGCCCTCTTCATCCTCGCCCCAGGATGAAGATCCAGCTGGGAAGGGGGACTTGGGTGTCTGTGACCTGGTGTCCAGGCTGCTCTTTTAACTGCGCTCTCCAAATAAAACCCCTGAAATCCATAAAGATGCCGTCTCGGGCAGTGGGACAGGCGGGAGCGGGGCCCACTCGGTTGTGCGGAGCAGCAGCCCGGCCCCGTGGAGGCAAAAGCCCAACCCGCCCTCCAGTTAAGCCCTCTAAGAGGCTTTGGGAGGTTCCCTGCGTGGGCCGGGACCTGGGGCACCCGCGGTGGGAAGGGGCCGTGGGCAGGACGCCCGGGCCCCGCTCCGCTCACCCCGCTCCGTGTTCCCTGCCCGGCAGGTGGGGACCCCCCGGCGTCGCCCCGCTCCTCGCTCTGCATCAACGGCAGCCACGTGTACGGCGCCGAGGCCGCGCCGCGCAGCCCCCGGCGGCCGCCCGAGCCGCGCTTCCTGCCCTCTCCTCCCAGCCTGGCCCTGCAAGAGGAGCTCAAGGTCTCCACGAAAGCCGTGACCCTCAGCAACCACCTGGGCAGGGCCAGGATGGAGGAGAGCGGCCGCTCGGAGGGCAAACCCACCCAGGCCGCGGCGCCCATGGTCTTCGCCGCCGAGGGGACAAAGGGAAAAGCCCCCGAGGAGGCCAGGAGGGAAGAGAGGAAAAACAAGGGCGGCCTCTTCCACCACGGAGGCAGCAAGAGCGACGCGGGAGAGAAGGCAGGAGCCTCCGGTGGCTCCTCCGTGCAGGCTGGCACGGATGGAAGGAAGAAGCCGAGCGGCTGCCTCGCTTCCGAGGAGCAGCAGGAGCCTCCCCCGAGACGCAGGTCAGTGCAGGGGGGCTCGGTGCCCCCCGGTGCCCCCCGGTGCCGCCCGGTGCCCAACGCGCCACGGCCGCTCTCCCCGCTGCACCGGGCTGCCCTTTGTAGGGCTGCCGAGATACCAGCGGCGGGAACGCGTCCTGGGCGCTGGATGTCTCCTCTGGGAGCGCCGGGAGGGCGAGGGGGAACGCGGGCAGCCGGGGCGCCTGGCGCTGCCCCTCGCTCCCTCGCCCGGCGGCGAGGCCGGAGCCGCCTCCGTGGGCAGTGCCGAGCGGCCCCACACGGCACCGGAGCCTTCCAGCTCCTCACGCGCTTTCCCGGCGCCCGGGGCAGCGCGCGGGACGTCCCCCGCGGCGGCACCTTCCTGCCCGCTCCCTCCTGCTCCGCGCTCGGCCTGGGCTCTGCTTCGGCGCTCGCCCGACCTCCTCTCCGTCCTCCTGCAGCCACTAACGCCAGCCCTGCTCTTCCCAGCCCGGCCTGCCCTTCTGCCCCTTACGGATCCCTGGTTGTTCCAGCTTGACGTGGTGATTCATCCCTGTAAACCCCAGTCGGGAGATGGCGGGACCGGGCCGGTTTTCCCGCCCGGGATTAGCGGAGCACCTCGGCTCCGTTGGAGCGTTTCCCTCCGTGCCGGATGCTGCCGCTCAGCTTCCAGAGTTGCCCGGGAGCTCGGGATGGAGGGAGGGAAACAGGCGGCGGGAGCGACTTGCCGGGGGGAGCGGGGGGCTCCGTCCATCATGGGGGTTTTCTCCCCCTGGCGCGCAGGGTTTGTTCAGCGCAACCGGATTCCTGCGCGAGCTCAGGAAAATTCCCGGTGAAACGGGAATGCTGCTCGGACGTAAGCGAGGGCGCGGGAGCACCGGGGCAGCCGCACAGGGACCCTCCTTGGGGTCTGTGTGCAGGTTTCCCACCCAGAGCAGCCTCGAGGGCCAGCAGAGAGCAGGGACGTGTGGCTGCCCAGCACCGCGTCCGCACCGGAGACCCAGCCTCCGAGCGGAGCAGAGGCTCCGCTTTTTGCTTCCTCTTTGACTTCCCCACGCAGAGGATTCGTTTTCCCCCCACTTTCCACCCTCCTCCTTCAGGGAACCCTCATTTTTCCACTCCCAGCAGCTAACGACGCTGCCGTCCCGCGTGGGGTTGGTCTGACCCGCGGCTGAGCGCGGAGGGGACAGTGCGAGGCAGCGAAACACAGCCTATAATTAGCTAAAAGAGCCCTAATTAGAGCGATCCTTTACAGCTAAGGTTTAAATGAGCCAGCAGCTGAGGCAGGCCTAGCAGAGCGGCGCTTAACCTGCTCTTGCGAAAGGGCACCCTCTGAAAAGGGGAAGCGCCGCTGTGGCGGCCGGTGCCAACTCCAGCCTTTCCGTAACGCTCCATCGGTGAACGGGGATCAGGGCGGGTTTGGCCGGGATGGGCTCCGGAGGCCCCTCGGAACGGGCGTATCCGGAGCTGTGTCCTCGAGGAAGGAGGCCGGCCGCGGTATCAGTGTCGAGGCCGGTGCCGCTGCCGCTCCGAGCGTGTTATCGGGGCGCCGCAGGGGCCCGTCCTGTCCTGCGGCCGGCACTGATAAACGGGGCCGGTAAACGGGGCAGGTAAACGGGGCTGGTAAACGGGGCCGGTAAACGGGACCAGTAAACGGGGCCGGTAAACGGGGCCGTGTGGCTCCTGGCTGTGCCCTGGGGTGTTTTCCCCACGCGAGGGCTGACACCCGGGCTCCTGCTCCTCGGATTCACCCCGTCGCGGCGCCCTCGAGCCCGGGGCCCAGGGGATTCGCGGCGCGTTGGGAAGCGGCGCCGAGATCCCCTGGGAGCAGTTGGCAGTTGGATCCGTGCGGGAGCGGAGCACGGGGCGGAGGGCAGGGCTGTTCCTGCCGTTACTGCGTCGCTGGTAGCTAAAACCCTGTCCCAACCATCCAGCTTCCTGCTTAAAAGCTCCGGGGGGCCCCAACTGGCCGATTCCTTCCAGCTCCCAACCCTTGGAACGAACATCCCAGGGTGCTGAATGGCTCCATCCCCTTTCTGCACCACTTCCCATAGCCACCTCGGTCCGGGAAAAAACTCCCTATTCCCGCGAGGCTCTGGGGATGCTGCGGATCCCGCGGCTTCCTGCCCCAGCAGAGCCTGAGGCCGCACCGGGCTCCTCATTCCCGAGCTTTCCTTGCAAATCCTGGCTGGGACACGGCCCCGCCGCCCACCGGCCTCTCCTAGTTCCTGCCCCAGCAGGGATTTTCCGCTGGAGCATCCGCAGGGCTTGGCCTCGTCACTGGATTCAAGCCCTGCCGCCCTCCACCCTTCGCTTTATCCCATGTCCTGCACACCGGACTGCGGAGCCCGGGGCTGGGACTGACATCCCTAGGGAGAACCACCCTGGGACAAGCTCTTTCCTATTGATTTGCCATCGGAGACTTGCTCAGCAGTCAGATTTTTTCTTTTTCTTCGGCTAAGGGGTGCTCAGGAAGCGCTGCCAAAGGAATAAACGCGGCCAGGAAGGTTCCTGGGATTTATTTTGGCTGCAGGCTGGGCTCGGGGAGGAGGAGGAGGGTGAGTCAGCGTCTGATGCAGCAGGGAAGGGATCCGGAGCCGCTGCCGCAGGCGGAGGTTTCCCTCTAGAGGCGCCCGCCGGCCTTGGCTCCGTGCTCATCATCCCAAGGACGGGATCAGCCTTCCTGGAGCATCCGGCTGGGAAGGAGGTTAAACCAGCCCTGCAGCTCTGGGGCTCGTTAGCCGGGACGCTCTTTAGCAGGGACACTCGTTAGGGGCCTGGCGGCTGCTCTGTCATTCAGTGCCCAGAATCGGGATCCGAGGGATCCTGATGTGGACGCGGGTGCTGGAAGGAGCCAGCGAGGACACCGGGAGCGAGCGGGAAGCGTCGCTGCCGCCGCCGTCCCAGGGCTCCGCGCCAGGTCTCCGGCTTCCCGCGGCTCCGTCGGCGCTGCCAGGCCGGTGCTGCTCTGCTACCAGCTGGACCCTGCTGCCTGCTTGGGAAGAGGAGGGAACTTCTCCTGGATCCGCAGGCCCGGGTGACTGAGCCTCACCTGGCTGGCTTGTCTGTCCAGGCTTTGGGGAGCTTCCATCTGGGGGAAATTGGGGGAAAAACGTGAGTTTGTGGAAGTGATTTGGAGCTCGAGGGCTCGAGTTGGAGGCCCGGGATACCCCGTGGTGTTTGGGAGCAGAGCCGACGCTCCCGGAGCTGCTTCCCTGCTGTCCTGCCGGCCCCTTGCAGGGTGTGGTGGCCGAGGTCGGAGCGGATGGGACCTCGGCGAAGGGGAGTCCTGTCCCGGGACGTGGGGCCCTCCGTGCGGGCTGAGTCCTGCTGGGAGACTCCTCTTCCCGCCTCCGGTAGCTCCCGGAGAGCAGGACACCCTGCGCGGGCGCTTCCCACCCCGTCCTCCAGCAGGGGCACTGGGTAACCCGTCTCGACCTCCCCGTGGGAAGCACCAGGACCAGGGAGGCTCCCGAGTCGGAGGCGGGAGGGCCTGTCCTAGCGCAGGGGCCTCGCCGAGGCCGGGCGAGGAGCCGGGCGCTCGCGGTGCGCGCTCGCCCGCCGGGCGCCGCCTTAACCCGGAGGGCTCTTCTGTCTTCCCTCCACAGCCTGGAAGTGTCTCCTGAGGCAGAAACCAGCCCGGAGGCTCCTTGCCAGGCGCCCGCCGCCCCGCTGCCCCTCGCTCGCGCGCTCGGCACTAACCCCTCCGCCGCTTCCCGAGCAGGTCCCTGCGGATGCCTGTCCCCTACCAACCCCTACCTCCGCTCCCTGCAGAGCAACCCTTTCCTCGAGGACCTCCTCGCTGAGCAGCTACTAAATTCTCCTTCACCTGCTCGCTTTCTCTCTAGCTTCCCGCCTGGGCCGCATGCTTCAACGGAGGTCGCTGGGAGCTCTCGGTCCGCTGAGGATCCCTCTGCCTCCTTAAGCGGGAACGATGCGGAGAGGGAGTCTCCAGGCCAAAGCATTGGCGTCCCCGTCCCGGAAACGTCTCCCCCAGCACAAGGGGACCTCGCCGCTCCGGATGGGAAGGCCAGTGCTCCCGCGGCGCTCTCGGAGTGGGACGACACTTTCGATGCCTTTGCCAGCAGCCGGCTCAACCCGGGCGCCAGGAAGGAGCCCGCGTTGTCCTCGGAGCCCTTGGCTTTCATTGACGATCCCGTGGCTTTCCTGGACGATCCCCGTGCGGCCAGCGCGAGCGCCGCGGCTCGCGAGGACGGGACGGAGCCCTTGGGAAAGGCCGGTCCCCCCGTTGTCCCCGAAATGCCCCCGAGGCTGCGGCCCTGGGCCGATTACTGCAGGTTAGACGTGGGGGCGAACCTGGTGAGCACCACGCAGGAGGCCACGGTCATAGAAGACGTGTTGAGCGCGGCGCCCACCGTGCCAAGGAGGAAGAGCAGCACCCCGGCTGTTTGGGCACCCCTTTTTGCACCGGGAAAGCCAGGGGAGAAGGGAGCTTCAGGCCAGCGGAGTGCTGAAAATGCAGCTGGGGAGGAAGGGGACGGCAAGGAGGAAGAGCTCGGCAGCATGGGGGAGAACGGGTGGATGACCATAGCCACGGAGACGGCGCCGGAGCCGGTGGGAGACACCTTGGAGAGGGAGCGGAGGGAGGCGGCGAGCGCGTTGGCAGCGCGGCCGTTCCTGGGCGAGGGCCCCGCGGGGGAGAGGAGCGTGTTGGGCGCCGCCTGCGCGCCCCACGGGGCTGCCCTGTGCGCCACGAGCCCCACGGGCAGCGTCAGCGTGGCTGCGGTGCCGCCGTGGGCCGACCCGCGCCTGGAGGTGGATGCCACCCGGCAGGGACCCGCGCGCTGCCCCGCGCCGCCCCCCAAGCCCCCGCGGCGCCCGGCGGCGCCCGATGGCGACGGTGACGGCCCCGGCGCACGCTCGGACCGCGAGGCCTCCGCGCTCAGCGGGACGGCAGTCGGGAGCGGGTTCCCGCCGCCCGAGAACAGCCTGGCAATCGGGAGCAGGTTCCCACCATCCAAGGAGAGCCCGGCAATCGGGAGTGGGTTCCCGCTGCCTGAGGAGGC
Source organism: Rhynchotus rufescens (assembly GCA_032273925.1). Taxonomy (NCBI): domain Eukaryota; kingdom Metazoa; phylum Chordata; class Aves; order Tinamiformes; family Tinamidae; genus Rhynchotus; species Rhynchotus rufescens. The sequence goes on from JAVCKT010097607.1 coordinate 10,785, forward strand.
TGACTCTGCCACTGAGGCCCGGGCAGCGGAGGCGGAGGCCGCGGAGCGGCTCTGTGCGAGCAGCTTTGAGACGTGCCCGTCGCGGCTCTCCCTCGATGCGGGCGCCGAGCCCTGCCCGGTGCCCGGCGCCACCCGGCCGCTCACCTCCGGATCCCCCGTGCTGCCAGAGCAGTCACTTCCCTCGGGATTAAGCCCCTCTTCCGAAGCAGACTCGGGCCGAGCGGAGACCTTCTGGACGGCTCTGGAGGAGCCGGAGGTGGCAGCTCCTGAGCAGCGGCCCCGGGGGCCGGCGCATGCGGAGCGGCCGCCCGGACGCCGCGGTGAGGGACCCCACGGGCCGCCCTACCAGCCGGAGGTGCCGCCGGGGCCCGGGCGCCCCGCGGGCCGCGGGATGGACTTCAAGAAGGCCGATTTCTGGACGGCGGATGGAGCGGAGGCCGGGAGCGAGCGGGATGCGGCGGCCGCGGGCAATCCCTTTGCCGCGGCGCTCGGCCCGGAGGCGCCGACCAACCCGTTCGTGGCGAGGCCGCCCGCCGCGCTCCCCGTGCAGGCGGTGCTGCCCGAGCGGCCCGGCCGGGCCGCCCTCGGCCCCGCGGCCCTGCGCCACGCAGCTCCTCCGCAGCCGCCTCCGCAGGCCGCTCACGTCCCCGCGGAGCAGCCTCCCTTCCCGCATGCCAGCCAGCCCCTGGCCGCCTCCACCCCGCTCGCCGCGGCTGCCGCCGAGCCCGAGCGCGTGGGTC
>JAVCKT010097608.1:0-11524 GCA_032273925.1 Rhynchotus rufescens
TGAACCTCATGAGGTTCCTCTCAGCCCAACTCACCAGCCTGTCCAGGTCCCTCTGGATGGCAGCACAGCCCTCTGGAATGTCGGCCACTCCACCCAGCTTGATGTCATCTGCAATTAAAATTAGTGATGTTGTTTTTAAGTTACAATCTGGTCTGTGTTCATGATAGCCAACAGGATAATTAAAATATGCTCCTAAGCTCTTGGGAGAAGGAGGGCCCGATGAGGTTATTCAGAACCCAGAATAATGTTGAACTTAAAAGCTTTGAAAGATCTCTGTCAAAGGCAGAATATCCCATAAAGGAACAAGAGAAGCTTTAGTGTGATATTGGGCTTCTCATGCAAGTATATGCCCTGTAATGTAATCTTGACACGTATATATCTACACATACATATCTAACAGTAGCTGTATAAAATAAAATGATTGAAGATTTCTGTTATTTTTAATCAAAGTAATCTAACAAAGCGACAATCCCCAGGTACTTGAATTTTAAGTAAAAACTATTCTATATTTAATTGTAGTATTAATGTAAGAGAGAATGCATTTTATACAGTCACTATATTTAGAAATACACTGTACTGAATGTACTCAGTAGTAGTGAATTCATTGCTGAATGTAGTACTGTATATTACTGTATAGTACTGAATGTCAAAATCCTTCATGAAGGATCCTCTCCTCCTTTGTTATTACTTTCTTGAGTTACCATTTAACTGAGATCTTGCTGGCAGAAGCACAGAAGGTGATTGTAGACTGATTAGTTCACTGTCTGCAATCAGATAGACAGAGGAGGCATTAATAGAAAATCTGTGCTTCTGGCTTCTTCATTTTATAGTAGTACCAAATATTGGAATGTTATTTCAATTCTCTCACTTGAACAAATAGTTCAGGAATTCAGATTTTCTCTTTTGTGTGAATGTCTTTATAACAAGTTGATCTGGTTGCTGAACTATAAAAACTGAAGGAGCACAATAGCTAATGAAAGCTTATGATAGAAGGATAGCTAAGAGACCAATGCTGCAAGAGACATTTCCTGAACAGCCTTTTACTTGTTCCACCAAGAGTGGATGTGTGTGGTGATGGCAGCATTGCATCTAATCTAAAGAAGGAAAATATGGAATTTAGAGTGAACTATTATTTTGCTGAAGCAAAGAAAAATAAATTTTGCATATCTGCTTTTCTGCTCTAATATTTTTAGAGCTTTTGCTGATTTAGTAGAGCCATCTGGAAAAATATGCTTTTGTGCACACGATAGGTTGTTAAGATGTTTAATTTCACTGGAGAAATGCAAGATTGGAAGCTCAGTTAATTAAGTGTGTTTCATCTAGTGAGCCTCTGAAAATAAGTATTATCTAGGTTTCCTTCTTGAGTCCAAAAGAGAATAACAAGGGCAGAGGGATAGCATCACTCTCCTCATATCTCATTCATTATTAAGGAAAGAAATAATAATGCAAGGAGCTGTGAATGCATCTCTTATAGCATTTTCACCTGCCTTTTATGAATAAAGTAGTGCAATAAGGCAAGAAAATGGCACTGCTGGACTGAAGCATCAAAAAGAGGATTTAAAATCTATTGTCCTGTCTTCCAGTTCTAGGATGGATAAAGCACAGGGGATTACAGCTGTCCAGGTCATTAGGAAACACACTGCCCAAGAACCTTTACTGTTCTAATTCAACCAAAGTTTCTAACTAATCCATTTTTCTATATTGCTTTATTGTTTTAAAAAAAAAAAAATTTTTTTTTTTTTTTTTTTTTTTTTTTTTGCTTATACGTTGCTATAGTTTTAGAAGTCTTTTCTTCTCAGTAAGAAATTAATACACTCACCAGTGTCTGTCCTGTCAGCAGACCTGGAGTTTTGTGCCTTTCTAGAATATAATAGCACACAAAGGAACAGAACTTCAGAATTACAGCATTGAGGCACAGATTGAAACAGCCTTAGCTCTGCCCTTATTGAACGTACTGTAGCTACCAGGATTTATTAGAGTACGTCCCAGCTTTGTTCACAGTATTAGTGATAGCTGCAAATAATGAGGGGATTTGCTGAAGCTTGCCATGGGTTGCAGCTATCCCGCCAGGAGACCTTGGGCCTTGGCTCTGCTAGGGTATACTGGCCCCATCTGTCCTTGCTAACGTGTGCAGTGTCTGTGCATCCTTAGACATACCTGGTGTGCTGTCATTCTGCTTTGACTTTGTCACTGTAGCAGTATGAAAGGGAGATTTGGGGAGAAAAGGGAGATTGGAACCAAAACGGTGGCACATGGCGTAAAAATAACTGAAAGCAATTTTAAACAGTATAATGGGTCGCATGAAAAAGTTGTAAAGTTTAGCAGACTTCATTATTGCGTGGAGTAGGGTAGTGTTTAAGTGCAGAAGTGCAGGTGGCAGTTGTTCAGTACCACTTTACTTAAATATAAGATCATGTTAGAAAGCAAATGGTCTTATATAGTAAAATATTTATTTCCTTTCTCAGAGTTTACAGAGTGTGTGCTATGGGTATAAGGGGGCGCTCCTCAAAGACCTTGGAGTCAAAACTACGTTAGTGGGTATCTTAACTCTCTATACCTTATAATTTTCATGACTTTGAGCTTTGCTGAACTTAGAGGAACAAGGTAATTCTGTGTTAGTGAAGTTTTTTGTGAGTGAATTGATTTTTGCTTTGGTCAGGGAATTCAGCACTTTCCTGAGCTTTTGACCTGACACAAGGTAAGGCTTTGCTGCCTTGGCTGAATTTCAGATTGGGGTTTTAGGTTCCTTTGAAGTTGAAATTCAAAGACAAACTCAAGAGGTGACCCTCTTGAAGTGAAACAGAGAAAAAACGTTTGCATGAAACCCTTGTGAATCAAAATGGATTTGTTTCACACATATCCAGTCATAATATTTATATCATGTAGTAATGAGAACAATGTTTAGTATAGTGAGATTCTCTGTAGGAGACGTATCTATTCCGGGGCTTAAACATCTTAGAAATTATAAAACAGCAACAAAAAGTAACTACAGATGTAAAACTTCAAAATAAATAAATAAACCGGATATAACAACTATAATCATGAATATATCTAAACATGTAAATCAGTTAAGCACATTTGCCATTTAAGATCACAAAATAATATGCTTTTCAGAACAGAACACTTTAGCTGGAAAGTTTTTTATATTTCAAGGACATACCAAAATCTTAAGACATTTTGTCCAGTATCTTTTTGCCAAAGAGGCTTAAGATGCCTTTGCTGAAAGAGCCATCTCTCCTCTATAGCCATTTGTTTAGTTTGGCCCTCTGCAGTTCACTGGTGAATTAACCAACAAGTTCTACAAGTTCTGCTTCTCAGGGCGTGCTGAACACCCTGGGAATCTGCCAGTTCCTCTTGGCTAACAAATGTTCAGTGCCCAAATGAACACAGCGGCCTGGCAAGTGGGAAACCAGAGTCTAAGCTCTAACACCAGGCAAGATTGAAAGATAAAAGAATACATTCACTTAAAACCCATGTTTTATAGCCATGAAACAAAGTTTCACCATAGTTAAAAAATGAATGATTAAAGTTATAATTAAGAGGAAATATAATCCTTACTAACTTTATTATATCAGCTACATTTTAATCCCTGACTAATTAACCTTCATAGCCTACCTACGGCTGCCCTGCCATGCTGTATTCTTAGAGCTATATTTTTTCAGCATTTCTTGCCAGACGGCTGCTGGATCCACTGAGACCAGGAGCTCACTTCCCTCCTTACTTCTCCCCAGCTCTATCCCGCTCTTCTGTTAACACCGCTCTGCTGCGCCTTGCAAGACTTACACAGCCGCCTTTAGCTTCCTAGATCCTTCCGGCTCACATAATTTACAATTATATATATTAGGATAAATACTAATAATTTGAGTGTCTCCGAGTTGTTTAATATTTAGCTCAATGCATGCTTTCTCTGTAATCTGCATGCAAGAAAAACATGGGAAGGGACTTATTGACAGGCTTGATTAAACTATGACCCGTCCATCTACTACCTCCTGTACAACCTTTGATAGATCTAGATGAAATCTAGATGCATTCTTAGCAACGTAGAAACAATTTGACTATATTTGCCTTCTCTTTATGATTTCCAATAGCAGAAGTTAAATTTATATTTAAAAAGTCAATATTAATTCTGTCCATATTTATTCACATGGAGCTCGAGTTCAATTCTTCTTACATTTCATTGTACATTACATTGTCTTTATTTTTACAGGTGTACAACCCCCTTTCCTTTGAGAATAATTTACTGAAAAGGGCTTTACTATAAATCTTCAGTTGATCCATAGAAGGGACTAACCTCCAGTTCCCAGTTCTTTATCTGTCAGCTGTGTAAAAGCCAAGGCAAAAAGTTCATTACTTTTATCACTACACAAGGAAAATGTAGGTAGAATCAGAATATACAGAGAACACTCATCTTTTCTTGAAATGGTGAATCCAAAATATATCACTAGAAGTCTAATGAGCATTGATATATCTTTTTCCAACAGTATGTACTTCTTCCTGAAAATGTAGCATTGCTTTAATAGTGAGTTTAATAGGATCTAGAAACAAATTCTGGGTAAGAAATATTAACACAGAGCGTTATATGAGCTGTGTATGGATAGTGAACTAATTTCAACTCCTGAGTATGATTATTGCTAAAATGCAGAAGTAACAAGTAATAAGAAAAGCGAATGTAATCTGCACTGTTGGATAATTTAACCTTTAGGAAGATCTTTACCGATTAGCTGTTAACAATGGTGATTCTTGTGTTTCCATAAATGAGGAAACATCTGAAACAGTGGACCTTCTACTTCTAACACAAGTTAAGAAGGGATGCTGTGATCATGATTTTTCTATGTCAGCAATTCAATATGTATTATTCTAGCAAAAGACCAAATCCATAATTTGTCAAAAATACATTTTGAACTGTATAATAGAAAAAGAGAAGCACTGTAAAGACATATAGTCATCATGAACAAGCAAAGTGTGTTTTTCCTCTTCAGTAAAAACTGGAGTTCTGTGAACAACATGACTACTTCTTATGATCTCAAACAAACTTGCTAAAAAATAGATTTTTATAGAAAAAGACACATAATGTCTCACAGTTTTGCAGTGTATATTATGTATTATTCGATCAGCAAATAGATCTCTTTTAACAAAAAGTCACAAAAATAAGAAAATAATTATATGAAGGTTTGTTTTTTTCTTGCTGTTTAATAAAGGAAAAGGAGAAAAATGAGTAAAGAACAGAAGAGATCTTTTTTTTTAAATGCTGTCTAGTGAGATTAGTAACATGCAATGCTGGTGGGCTATTTTGCTTACTTGGACAAATCTAAGAGAAATAGGCCAGACAGTTCACGAATAGTAAGGCTGTTCAGATTCTCACGAATCAGGTTTTTTAGCTGGGAACATACAAATATCCTAGTTATCCTCAGGAGAATGTTCACAGGCAGCTTGGATATTCTCCAGGCAGAATAGTCATCACTAGGAAATCAGAATATGGACATTCACCTACAACTTCCAGTGTGGTAGAATTCACCTTGTTAGACATAGCAAAAACTCTCTTTAAGAAAACTTAAAGATATTCAAGTATTTTTAACTTAATGTGTCGCACTTGTTGGTGACGAACTCTCAGTGTAGAGTGATTAACTCTCTACTCAGCCCATTTCGGGATGGTGGAACTGGGGACAGTTGTGACAGAGAGAATGGGGTTGCCCTGCTCATCCCTGCTTTGCAGCCCAGCCCAGCTCCTGCTGCCCCCTGACTAGGAAGAGCTCATACTCAAATGGCCAGGGATTACAAAGAGCGCTCTAGGAGGAGGAAGAGAAGAGATTTCCTTGGAGTAGCGTGCATGTGTTCTCTTTAATTCTAGCTTAGCAATCGGGTTAGATTTCAGAGGAGTGGAAGGACCATGATGTTGCAGATGCCACTTATGAATGACGTTGTACAGCACAGCCTTACAGCGCTGCTTCCTCTGCGCAGAATGTGCCTGGATGCTGCAGTAAATTATGTTGTGCCACATGGATATTAGGCTCTCAGAAGGGTGCCATGAGTGAACAATTCTGGCTCCTCATTGTCAGCCCAGGCCATATCCAAATAGCATTGGTTTGTATCTCCATATCGCTTGCCACTTCTCATGCTCCATAATATCAAATAAGCATTGTCCTGAGATTCATCTGCACCAAATCCATTTCCTTCGCAGAAAATACTTAGAGGGATTTGTTTAAGGATCTTTTATTCTTGGATCACATTTTGGATCACCTAACTATTTCAAAAATAATGAGATATATTAGTTTATCCAAGACTACGGGCTTGCATTTATTGCTTATGCAAGACTACAGACTAGATTTTCAGGTCGGATCACAGGGCATAAGATCTTGTTACGAGGCTCTAGGAGGTTCAGTGACCATTGGCCAAGGCGAGCAACACTACAACTCTCTCATATTCCTTGCCTGGAGAAATCAGCTGCAGAAGAGAAGTAGAGATCAGCCTCCACATCAGTGAGATTTCTGACTTCTATACTGACATTGGACTTTTGGCAATTTACTTAAAACCAATCACATTAGCAATTGCTTTTCTCTGTGAGAGTAGGTAAGCCTTCCAAAGTGCAGATGATTGAAACTCCTAATGCATTTTGCATAGTTCACTGAATAGTCAGTGATGGGGAATGACTTTTCTTCTCCACCAGACAAGACTCCATTTGAACCAATAACCGAGAGCAGAAATGAAAGACTCTGCAATCCGCCATGAAACCTTCCATTCAGCCCTATTCTCATTATTTTTGGAAAACTTATTAACTTCTGTGGCAGCTTTATTAGAGCCAGGCTAATAAAATTTAGCCCTGTCAGCACTGAACCAGGTTTTATAAGAAAAGGAGATCTTTATTAAAACACCAATTAAAATCTATTTTGAACGAGTAAATTAAAACTGTGCTTCCCTGTTCTTTCTGTAGTTCTCTGTTCCTTTTACTTGGGTACTGGCATAATAAAGATTGAACCTGGTAAATTTGTATTTCATGTGAAACTTCATAGGTTGAATAAAGATATGTCTGTGTGGCTGGAGGTGTAGAGAAAACAGCTTCTGTTTGCGAATGAGGTAGAGGGTCAAGGATATGACAAAATGCTTTCTAATTAAGTTGCATATACAACATAAATTACCTAAGACATACATCTCTGACTTTTATATTTCTCTTGGTAACATGTTAGTTTTACTCTTGTTTTTCTTTAGCCTTTGTATGTTCACACAGCTCCTTATAAGTTTTAGAAGATCACTCAATGCAATTACCTTTTCTCAGTAATTATATTACTCTAACAAAAAAACGATGTTACATCCAAGTTTTCATTTATTATGTAAAATATGAAGTAAAATATTTAGGAAAGATTGGTACTTTATGCATTACCAGGATAAAAGGTAAATTATGGCCATTTTTAAGATGATTGATTAATAGAGATGACAATATAATTAAAGGAGAAAATGCCCAGTATGTCAGGGTTATGCAGCCAGTACTGATAATAAGTACACTATTGATTCTTGAAACTTAATTTTGTAAATTCTTAGTCATTAAGTCAGAAAATACAAAAACAAACAAAACCATGATATATTTATTTTAAAAATAGTTAATAAATGGTTATTTTTACAGCTTCACTAGTTTAAGCCAGGACAATGTACACATCATATCAGTGTAGATTTACTACTGTGTTCCCAGCCTATTCAACCCCTCAGTCCACTCAGTCCAAAATAAACTCTACTTTTAGCATTTAAATATAGTCTTGGCCCTGGATGAGAGTAAACTGAATCATTTTTGCGTCGTCTTCCTGAGCTAGAGCATATTTCATATATGACTTTCTCCATTGAAAAGGTATAGAGGGGCCATAAATACTTTTGTGTTCAGAGACTGTCTTACAGAAGACTTTCTTGTGAAATAATATTCTTGTCAAAAGACAGGAAGCACTCCATCTGTTAAATCATTTCAGATGGAAGAAACAATCTAATCACGAGTGTCCTGTCTTTTGAGAGGACTTGTCGCTCGACGGACTCCCCCACATTTCTCCAGGGAAAATTTGAGTGCAGAGTGGTAGCAAACTATCACCTTAACATTTCTGAATGTTTGATGGGGAAATTTGATGTTTCAATCAGCATCATCTTGGATGAACAAAACTTGGAGGGACAAAATTGGGTCTCCTGTAAGAAGCATCATCTCTACTTTCTTATCAGAATCTTTTAAGAGACCCATGTACCTAGAAGCACCTGATTTTAGTGAAATTCAGCATAGGTTCAGCTCTTTATTTAAATAAATAATGTACACAGGTCTGCCATCCAAGTCTTGCCCAGAAATCCCAGTAACAACCCCAGTAGCCTCTAGCCTAGTCTACACCTGAAGAGCAAGCAAAGCGCTGGGCCAGGCCTTGTAACAATCAGCTGGCTTTTAAGGCAGGAGAGGCTGCTTTACATGGCCCGTTAACCCTTTTCATTGCAGATGGAGGAAGGAGGAAAATACGCCAGAGACTTAGGGTAGGTACTGGAAATTTCTGCAGCTGAATTTTGAAAAGAGCTAGTGGGGAATGCAGAGGTAGGAGATGTAGGAGATGTAGCTCCAATCTCCCCTCTTCCCACTTGTGGAAGTGCATCTCCAGGAGCTGCATCTCCTAGCCTGGGTGCCTGGGATGATTGGCCTCAGCTTGGTAATGGGGCTGTCTATTTGCAGCACCTGTGTGGGGCTAAGGTAGCCCAGGGGCTACTTTAAGTCTTGAGCTGGCCCCTGAGTTGGGGAGATGATTTTGGAGCAGTGAGAGTAGTTTTGAAGTGGGTGCTGGGGAAGTTGCAAGTGTGGAAGATGTTAATATGCTTGAATTGGGGAGAGCAAGTGGTGAAGAGTGGGTAGTTTCTGTGCTCCTGTAGTGTAGGGCTCTCCCCTCTGTTGTCACCAGGGGATAAGGCAAGGAGGAGTAGGTCGTGCCGTGCTGAAGCTCTGCACGGTGTGTATGAGTGCCTGAGCATGCTGATCCTGGAGGAGTAAGGGGAAGGGAAACCAAGGAAATTCCTTGGTTACCCAGGAAGAGGCTTTGTCTCTTCTGCCCTTATCCCCTTCTGGGAAAGGCAGCAGGTGACTCTTTCTCACCTCACAACATTGGCATCTAGGTTTTTTCCACCTTGCTGTTGCTCTGTGTCCAAACTGACCACATGCTATGTGGAAGTTTAGTATGTGCTCTCTGAAAACTTGCTATATTTTTTTCCTGTCTCCTTGCTGTTGAAAACTGGTTCTTGGAGCAATTCTTACAAAGAAATTTACTGTTTGGTTTATAGGAGTTTATTAAAAGGATCATACAGTCAATACACTTGCTTCCTTAGCAGCCTGGCTTCTCTTCCAGGAAAGCTTCTTGCAAAAGAAATGTTATGCTAGTTTACAGTAGTCTCTGTGCCTTCATTTCCTAATGTTTACTATCATGTTCTTAAGGAATTTAACATAAAGTATTTCTTGTTGTGCTCTGGATGCAGACCATTATTATTGGTTGTTTCTAATATCTTATTTAGTCAAGTGTACGGCTTAGTTGGGGGCGGGTCGTGGGGTGCTTGTTTGGTTTAGTCTAGGTTTAGTTTAGGTTTTTCACAGAGCTTGTCACAGGGTACTCCTAAGCCCCGTGCAACCATAGTGTTGAGCAATATCTGCAAGATGTGAAAAACAAAGCTTTAAAATTAATTAGCTCATTTTTATGTATTTTAGTCTAGAGGTAAGAGGAGTGTCATGGTTTTGCTTTTTGGTATTCCAGTATTTATTTCAAAAACTGATGTGTTGTTTGTTTCACTGCTGGAAGCTGGAGATAGATAGATAGTTGGCTGCTGTAAATGGATTGTGAGGCAAGTGGAGAGCTGCTTGGCACCGGGTGGTTATGAAATGCTGGTGGTGTAATAAATTTGAAGCAACTTCCATATTTATTGAGGGTAAATGGCATCAGTGTTGGGGACGGGGAAGGCTGTAGCTCTAAAAGGAGTGGTAGGATCAGGGCTGCTTAGTGCAGGTTAAGCTGAGAAAATAAACATAGGGATGCAACATGGAATAGGAGTCGGCAATGAGCAGTAGTCATGCTGGAATTAAAGGTCAGCTGGAAGTGATGGAGTCTCTGTACTGGATGAGATTGAGAGAGAGAGAGGGGGAGAGGGAGGACCAGAACGGGGCTTTGGGTCTTAGCCGTGTATACTGCTGGGCTGCTTATCCATAGCTTTAAAATAGTATTGTGTGTCATGAGTTTTTAAGCAAAATTCCTGTTAGGTGGAGGAGAGAGACACTTGGGATCCAGTTCAGTAAGAGTCTGAAGCCCGTGTTTAATTTGCAGTGCTTTCACAATCCCTTAATTTAGTGGCCTAGTTTACATGCTTAAATCTAAGCAAAGAACATACTGGAGCCGTGGCCTGCGCCTGGGGAAGCAGAGGTGTTAACAAGTGTGGCTTGTGCAGCTATAACCTGTGTTCTCTTGTTATGCAGGATGCACAAACAAATAGTATTTCCAGGGGACGCTTAAAAGCCACTATGTAATTATGAATAGATAACTTTAGAACAACTCATGTATGCTGTAAAATCCTCGTCAGAATTAATCTTAGCCTTAAAAAGGGCTGTGTGTGTGCAGACTTCAAAATTAATTAGCTTTTTCTTAAACTTTTCCATTAAAACAATCTAACTTATTACTTACTTCACTGTTAAAACACTTTAATTGAAAAAAGCATTAAGGTGCTGATATTAAAATCCCACTGGCAGCCGTTAAAAAGAAAATACATTTTGAAGTCACTGTAATTCTGGCTTTCTTGGTCATGTGAGAGAATGAAGTTAATACAAAGATCAACTTTAAAGATACCTCAGTGGTCTAAATAATGAGAACCTCTGCTAAAGATATTTCTGCAGAGTTTTTACCTTTCTGCCTATAGCTTATTCTTTTTTTTTTTTTTTTTTTTTTAAAGGGAGCTTATAATTCAAATTAGGGGAATAAAAGTTTATTTTATTTGTTTTTCTCTCTCTTTGAAAAGATGGTTGCCATTAAAATGACTTGTCTGTTGGTACATACTGTTCAACATGATTATATAATTTTTGTACCCTTCTTCTGTAAGTGCAGAATGATTTGATAAATTCTTCTTTTCTAATAAATTTGGTCATACGTGGGAGGCAGTATATTCAATCTAATAGGACCGTGGAATAAGAATTATCATACTGAGATTCAGTCTTTGTGTTGGCATTTCCAAGTCATGTAATTTCTGGGCAAGTAATTTCTCTTTCTGTCTTTTTTCTTTTTCTCCTTATTTCTACAGTGGGAATAATGATGCTTTTTTTAAGTGCTTTTAGACTTATGAACAACATATAAAAGCAGAAGAGCTATTTGAGGGGAGAAAAAAAAACTTTCAAAATTGATCACTGTTCATACTAAAAATTTAATGAAAACAGTTGATCGATGTTTAAATCAGACTTTCATTTATCAGTTACCAAACTGGTAACATGTTAAATGTGGTTGAGCTGGTGTTTAATGAACCTACTTTGAAAATGCAAATTATTCAATAAAATTAG